>JABXWE010027382.1:0-19283 GCA_014611495.1 Limonius californicus | reverse complement strand
AATCAACGATGTGAAGGTAGTGTAATTGGTAAAGGAGAACAGCACCCCTGGCCCCCAAGATCTCCGTACTTATCTTATTTAAATTATAATTTTTGGGGTTGTATGAAAGATATGGTATACCAAATACCATCAGAGAAGATCTTAGGAGACGCATTTTTGAGGCAGCAGAACTAATTCGGAATAACAATGATATGTTACGTAGGGCAACCTGACCTCTCTTAAGAAGAGCCAGAATGTGTCTCGAAAGCAACAATTAGCATTCAGCTGCTGTTATGGCGTGGGGTTCATGTCTACCCAACAGCTGAAAATACCTCGATGTATTGAAAAATAGGATATAGTGATCTGCTCCATCTTTTTCTTCTTCTTCTCTTTGAGATAGACAATTCTATTTTTTAAAATAACTTACAGGAAACAAAATTAATCAAATATATGATTCACGGCTGGATAAATCAGGCAAATACCAAAAAAAATGCAACTGCTCATTAAGAACAAGAGCTGGCTAATCAACTATTAAAATTTGTTTCTTCTACTTCCCAATCCAATCCAGTACTGTAGGGTGACAATCATAATAGATATCCTTGCTATATTTAACTGATGCTCGGAACTGCTAAGTTGCTGTTTTGGCGTAGCATTGTCGTAGCATTGTCGTAGGTATTTCCATCGCGACATAAGACATCTACCTGGCCCCCTTGTTCCTAATATATTTTCTGCACTCTACTACATCGTTCTGTGTTTCCCATTATGTGAGCTCGATATTCGAGTTTTCGGTTTTGAAGGTCATAGCTTATTTGATGGAGGCAGCGATGGTTGAAAATATTTGAAGAAAGTGAGTTTAAACTATAACCCGCATGTGTATCGGTTTCAATTTCTCAAAAAGCAAATTCTTCTACAATTTAGTAATTAATTATGTATTGCATTCCGGTAGAAACAACCATCGACATAATGAAATTAATTGTACACCACAAACTTCCTTGTGTCAGGTAGTTCGTATTGAGTAACACTTTGTTGTTTAGATAACCACAAATAGATAATCCAATGAATCGAGAGCGCGGAACTGCAGCATCCCTAATTGCAATGAACGTTTTATTAAATACATCAAATGGTTTAACAAAATTTGTTACAGCGTTAGGTGATGGAACATCATCTTGCTGAGACAGGACATTTTGCGGTTGTTAAGTGGGAATTCTAGAAAAAATTACCGACACATTACAAAATATTCAAGTAACCAGCAACCGTTTAATTTTCATAGAAAAGACTGATTCATCTAGCGCATAATCCACCATTCCGCACCAAACGTTCAAATTCTATATTTACGTATAATTACCTTCTCTGTACCACAAGATGTTTGCTTGCTCAGCACGAACTATATTGTGCCTATAAAAATCACCACTTCTTGTAAATTTGATACAGATTTATTTAAAAACTGCGCCAAAAGAGTGGACATCACTCTCTACAATGTTATACTCATTCTTTTACTGAAAAAAACAAATAAATCTTTTTTTCTTTGAGAAATTGACACAAAAGCGGTTACAACTCATGTTTATGAACTGAAATTCGGTCCACTGTTGTTTAGCAAATCCCTATCCCATGAATATTTAATTTCTTTTCGGATGAGTCTAACTTGGTTAATCTTTGAAAGACTGAGTTGGCAAATACCAGTTTTGTAAGGGCAGTTAACTATTGATTGCTTATGTGTTTCATTCGACTACATTCGCAACACATTTTCGCAAACCAAAACAGGGTGTCGCACGACGTGAGGTCACTACTTCGGGTAGGTACATAATCTTTAGACCAAATATAATTTAAAATTCTAATAAAGTTATGCCCTAAAGTAAACCGTTTTCAAAATACAGAGTGTTAAATTATTATTTATTAAATAATTACAATTTCAGAAAAGTCAATACTTATTTTTATTTTATTTTTAATTCACTATAAAGATTGTTCGAAATGTCCACCGTTGCCCTCGAGACACATTCTGGCTCTTCTTAAAAGATAGATCTGGTTGCCCTACGTAACACATCATTGTTATTGTGAATTAGTTCTGCTGCCTATAAAAAATACGTGTCTTAAGATCTTCAACAGTCTTAGGTGGTGTTTGGTATACCATATCATTCATATGGCCCCACAAATAATACTCTAAACAAGTCCGGATTTCTTGGTGGCCAGGGGTGCTGTTCCCCTCTACAAATTACACGTCCTTCAAACCGTTGATTCAAAAATTGACTTACACGTAACTCAAAGGTCGCAAGAGCATCATCATGCTGATACCACGTACCATGTCTAATCGCCAGAGAGACGTCATCTAACAGTTCTCCCAAATGATCTTCTAGAATATTTAAATATCTGTCGGCGGTTAAATGGTTCTCAAAATCGAATAGACCAATGAGCATGTTATGAATAATTCCACACCAGATATTCACTGAAAACCTCTGTTGATAATTTGACACTGTGAAGTAGTGACCTCACGTCATGGGACAACTAAAATAAAAATAAATATTGGCTTTTCTGAAATTGTAATTATTTAATAAATAATAGTTTAACCCTCTGTATTTTAGAAACGGTTTACTTTAGGGAATAACTTTATTAGAATTTTTAGCTATGTTTCGTCTAAAGATTACGTACACGAAGTAGTTCCTAGCATATGTTCAGCTCTATCCCTCTGGCTTCTCTATTTGTCATTGAACTATAATATAACTTTAATTTTCGGTTTCTAGCTTTTCATTTCGGTTTACTATTTTTTGGTTAATGAATAGACTACATCGCCAATAACCATTTCCCTTTTATTCCTCTGATCCGTTAAAAAATACTGTTTTTCTTTAGCAACTCTTACTTCTGTTTTCAACACTTACACTGTAGAATATCTTTGCACTATTGCACTTACAAGAACATATATCAAATAGTTTGTTATTGCTGCTGTGGAAATCTTCTATTTATTCATCTGACAATCGCCTCCAAGATTTTATCAAGTGTTTACATTTGAAATGGTATGTAGGATATAATTGTAGTTGAATATTTATGCCATATACTTTCAGTTCTTACCACAACAATTTCCGCAATCTCCGAAGCTGTTGGCCCCCTTCGTGTATCCCTTTTAAGTTTGAGGTTATATCTCATAAAATTCTAAAAGTTCATGGCCCCTTTATAAGTAGGTAACATATTATCTCACAGGTATGCAATGTTACCGAACATACAACAGCTTGAAGCTTGTCTTGTTTTATCCATATTGTAATTGTTTGCCTCCGTAGTAAACACATAAGCACTACAAAAATCCGAAGAATGCGAGTAACATATCGCCCTCACTGTCTTATTGTAAAAGAGCAACGAGCGATGAGTGGAGTCACTCCACAGCACCTTCACTTATGATACTCGTACAATTAATATTTTGCACGGGACTATTGATTGCTTATGTGTTTCATTCGACTACATTCGCAACACATTTTCGCAAACCAAAACACCTTCTATTAATTAATAAGAACTAAAAAGATAAGATTATCAATAGTTTTAGCAGATGGACTTATTAGTATTGTATTTACTTCTTAATCAGTATAAATTTCAACGAAGTAAAGTAAGAAACAATTAATAAAACATCGTTTTTCTCGTTGTCGCGGATTTTCACAATTTAATTATAATGTAATCTGCAGAGAAAATTACGATGCAACTCTCATATGAATTACCTAGTATTTAATTAAGGAACGGAGCAAATTCAGCCCGTAATAAAAGTATGGACTAAATTTGCTAGTATCGTTAATTGAAGTTTACAGCAGAAACACTTGAATGGGTATTAAAATTTAAATTAAAAAGCACAGTCTGCGCTGTGTACCAAAAAATACTATTGATAATTTGCACAGGTAATAGCGTCAGCGAATTTGCTTATAAATGTGGGTAATTTATTATCAATTGAGAGCCCTTATTTTTGTTTTTCTGATTATAAACGTGAATTATACCTCCAGGTTGGAAATATTTGCAAAACATTCAAATCTTATGTTTAAGATCATTTTTGAACTTTTTTGTAAGTTCGGCAATATTTTAATAACACATCTCCTAGTCTATCATATTTACAAAGACACGAGAAGTTATTAAGTAAAATATTCTCGTTTTTCCAAGTATGATATGCTCTATTACTTATCGAGAAACTTTTTTTCAATCTCCTATTATACTTTAATTTAATCGGTAACCATTTAGAATTGCTATTTTAACATAACAACTCTAGTTGGTGATACATGTGACTAGTTATCTGAAATGTACGTCGAATGTTTTCATATAAACAGGAGTGTAGAAATTCTTATTAAATATAATAGATGGTATTTCCTGATACATTATAAATAGATAAAAGCAGTTTAATAATGTATTTCTAGAGTATCTACAGTTATGAAACGACAAATATTATCTGCTCCCCTATAGATAAACACTATTTGGCAGAAAACGGTTGTTTTATCTCTTCATTTATATCCGCATCGCCCTAATACGTTTCCATATCAATATATTGTGATCCAATTTGTTCTATTTTCGGTTTTTCATGTATTCATTTTCCGCACCTAAAGTCAACTTTAACTTTGAAAAACGGTTGCATATTCTAAATTATTATTATGACAGAATGATTATGCAAGTAGGTATGTCACACTACACATTTTTAAAGATTTTCCTTTCATTCTTAAAGAGGTGCGACAGCCTACTTCTGAATAATTTATTAGCATGTATGATTTTTGCACAACGCTACTCTAAAAATAAGGCGATGTTATCGGTATGGTAATTCGTAGTAACCTGTAAACATACAAAAGTTTCAGTAAGGAACGGAATATTTGAAACAGGAAAAGCAACAGTAATAAATATATATATATATATATATATTGCCATGTTATTTACGCTAAAATTTTTATAATTATTCTAAACTATACTTATACTATGTTTTTTTTTACTTCGTAACACTTATATGATATGATTTTTCCTTCGTAATGAATAACGTATATGTAAGAGGATACTATTTTTGATGGAGAAGTCCATTTTTTCCCTGAAATTGTATTTAATTAGCTTGATTATCATGTAAAGAATGTTATTTGTAAAGTTATAATGATTGAAAATGATAAATGTACACCGGATTGGATTGTGAGGTAACTACGATCTTCGGAAACTGCTACATAGTGCCTTATTTGGATTTGAAGTGAAGTGTGGGTGGATATTCCTTAGAGAATGGTATTGAAGTCGTCCATGTGCGGTGTAGACGATGTTTTTGGTTGTACTGGGTGAAGTTGGAAGCCCTAGAAAGTAGTTTTTTATAATTTTGAAGTTTTGACATCTGATTTATTTGTATTTACAAGAATTATTTATATTGAAAGAGTTGTGATGGGTTTTGATTTAATTTTGTTTTATGTAAAGGAGGGATGGAAGTACTTTTCTTGTTTACAATGACTTTGTTTATTACTTATTTATAAAATTATAAAGATTTGGTATTTTTGAGGTTAATTTTGTTTTCACTTAATTATTCTATGTATTATAGTTGTGCAGGATGTATTTGTATTTCTGTACTTTTGTTTGTGATTAATGTTTATGTTGAGATGGTTGTTTTTAAAATTTAATTGAAGTTTGTCCAAAATTAATAATATTAACACGTGTTTATTTTTTGTTGTAAACCGTGGTGTAATTAATATTAAAAAGTTTGTAATTTTCTCGGGATAATGATCCTGAGGTTTATTTGTTGAAATTTTGTGTATTTATTGAGATATTAACTATTTTATAATGTTTGAAAACAGCTGAAGATGTAGTAGATTAATATCTAGTTTCCTATTGGTACATTTTTAATTTTAAGGTGGGATTTTGTACCAAATTTCGAATTTAGTCTGTTTTAAATGTTTGTAGAGTCCGCACACATAATTTTGAGCTCCGATGTTAAATTTAAAATGTATTAAGTGCTAGTTTTGAAAATTGTGGGCAGGGCCTAAGTTTGTTGACAAATGTGTGTTAAGGTTATGTCAACTTAAAAAAGTTTAAATAAGTTCAAGTATCTCATGTGATGTGTTTTTATGTTTTTAAAGAAGTTAATAAATTTCATTTAAGTTCAAGTTACCAAAAGTGTTTTATTCTAAAAGAATGAAACCTACCTGGATTTTTGAGGTCAAATTGTGTTGTGTAATTCCAACGGTTCCTCGAAAAGATAAAGTTATAATTCTTCGAACGCAATTTTGGGTTGAATTAAAAGATCAATTTTCAAATCTACTTACCTGAACTGTTTAATACATTTAAACAAAAGTCGTTGAAGTATTTCATTGGATGTTGACAACACTTAACCAAAAAGTTGTAAAAAGCATTTGTCAACGATGCTAGAAGCAGTCAAGAAATGCAGTGATCGAAGTATGGATCTGAGCAATCGCGGCGAAGTCAAATTTATGCAGTCGTTGCAGTTCTGAGAAATTCTGATATACAGCCCGTTCCAAAATTGTTGGATTTCAGATAAGTTTACAATTAATTTATGTATGTGTTTGTTTTACTTCTTATTGTGATTAGATAACTATCTTTGGAGAGGCAACGAAACGCACCCTGAGATCTTTGTCATTTTTATATGCTGATGTAAATTGAAAATTAAGTTTGTAATGTGAAGATTTATTTATTTTTATAACAAATTACATAGAAATTCTTAATTTTGAGATAACGAAAGTTGGATGATTATATAATTTAATTATTTATTATTTATAAACTTATTACATAGCATTCTTTATGGCACCATCAACGTTAAATGATCACGTTTTCATAAAAAAAATTAACAATTATAGGAAAACAATATCGACAACGAAAACAAAATTAATAATGTGTAACATCGCCATGAACAGCAATGCAAGCATTTACTCGTCGTGGCATGCTTTCTATCAAGTGGTCTATGTTCTCCTGGGGTATCTCATTCCATATAACTTCAACCTGGTGTCTCAGCTCGTCTAAGTTGTTAGGAGCTCTTGGTAATAATCTTAGTCGCCGGCCCATCATGTCCCAAAGATGTTCAATCAGCGATAAGTCCGGTGATCGTGCAGGCCAGGGCAACATTTGCAATTGTGCATGTTGGTTCTGGTAATGTTTGCAGTGTGTGGACGTGCGTTATCCTGTTGGAAATTACCGTTTGGCAACGTCTGCACGAATGGTACTAACACCGGTTCCAGGACATTATGAATATAGGTAGAGATGTGCATTTAAAGTGCCTGGGACAAACACAAGAGGTGATCTTCTACCAAAACAAATCGCACGCCAAACTCCAGGTGTTAAAGCTGTATGGCGTCTTTCAACAAACTCTAGATTTCGTCTTTCTCCTCGATATCAACGTACCTTCCTACGGCCTTCATTTGCCCACAAACAAAATTGTGATTCGTCACTGAAGACAATGTCGTTCCATTGTTGATTCCAATGCTGCCGCTCTTGACACCAAGCAAGCCTAACAGCCTTGTGATGTGCAGTTATAGGGAGCCGTGGAATGGTCTGTAGGATCGCAGTCTAAGAGAAGTCTCGTATAACCATTCTTCGAAGAAGTCGATCTTCACGAACATTGCTGCTACGTCTAGCAGCTGGACGATGTCGCCGAACGCCTTCTTCTGACCAAGCAGACCGTATTCATGCAACTGTAGTGTGGTCCCGATTTACCCTTCTACCAATTTCACGAAAACAAAGTCCAGCTTCTTTCATGCCGATAATTCGACCTCTATCAAAATCGGAAATGTGGTTAAAATTTCTACGTTGTCTTACTGGTGGCATTTTAAAACATTAATACGGTCACAAAATGTAACAAAATCTCGAAACAACTAATTAATTTTTACTAGATATTGTTTTGTTTCTAAGCAACAAGTTGATGAGAGACAGTAGACGACCACCACAACCATTTGATTTTTTTAATGGAAATAGTGATCATTTCATACGCAATAATAAAACATTATTTTAGCAAATTTTCAAACACGTACCTTTATTTTTAATGGGTGGTGCATTTCATATGAAACTGACCATAAATATACTGAAATACTAAATTGTTTAATGTATTATTACAAAGTTAAAAAATTATTATTTTTATTGCAACTTTTACTCTTCAGTGACTCGCGGCATTGTCCAAAGAACCGCAAAAAGGAAATCTTTGTACTACAGTCTTAACTAATTATTTCGGCACAAATTCGGTTTTGGTAAGTGGCATTATGGCAAATATATTGTAAAATGTTTCCTACACTGGCATTATTGGTGCCTGTTTCAGGTGGAAACGCTTCAACCGAACTGTTTTGTTATATGATTACCTTCTACCTTTCGTACTAATACAGATATCTTAGCACTCAGACAGCATTTTACAATACCTACAGGTATATACAGTTATTTGAACTATTTAGTACTTCTCTACCCATGTTTGCATCCTTAAAGCGTATTATTTAACCCATTGCATGTTCTGAAAGCAAATCTAAACATCCTATGATTGCCCCGGCAATGTAGTTTACATTTTAAAGAGGAATGCATAGCTGGGTTCTTTCAAGACGAAACGTTCTCCGTTGTTTTGTAACTGCGAGGCGAACACCTAATAAAGCAGTATTAACATAGAGCGAACCAATATAAGGAATTCGCGACTGCACACAAATGCACGTTTCTTTTTTTACAAGTTCCTGCAAAGACCAACACATATGGACTCGGCACATTCGCCTTGTACTCGGGTAATAACATAAAACTCTTGAATCCGACGAATAAATTCTGCAAGTTTACTTGCTCGGCGCACAGGCAATCATGCGATTAATGTTCGTTTCCGCCAAAGTTGTTTGTGATCACGATAGCTTAGATTATAGACTTGTAGAAACACAAATACAAATCACTTTCAGAAGAATGAATTATGAATTACTAAAAAAGGCATATTCGTTTTTCCTGTGTTTACGTTTCCGTTAGGATATAAAATATTTGAAACACTAAGGTAAGAGCTGCTACCGACAACAAAAACCGTTTTATTATCATTCTCACTTGCTTGCTCACTGCCAAATAACTCAATAAAGTTCCAGTAGCGCAAATATTGAATCGTTTTACTTCTTGTTGCAGTATCGAGGAAATACGCTTACGATGCTATAAATCAGGGATATTTTTAGATTCTGCAATGTGAAAATCTTTCAATACTTCCGGAATAAGAATCACAAAACCGTCAATATCCTTTACAAGAAAAATGTTTATTTATTTATTTTCTTAAAACGTTATCTTTCCTAAATAACCATAAAATATAACTTTGAAAATGTCTACTGCAGCTTCACTCCTGTCCACTATACCTATGGTGAGCTACCATTTTGACGCCGCAAACCATTTTTAAATATCGCTGTTATTGAATATAATCTTGCCTTGGGACAAAATAACTAAAAGAGAAATAGAAATTCGGAAGATGCATCCAAGCATAAAGAAAGTTAAAAAATAGCTAACATATAACAAAAAATTCGTTCAACTATTTTCTTGTCACTGTTAGAGTATTTAATTATAACAAATATAACCAAAGCACGTCAGGCAGCCTTGCCTGTATTTTACCATGCTAAAATAATATATTTTTCACAGTAAAAGCATTGCGGTTGCAATTGCTAAAAGACTGGCACAATATTCTAGTTTTTTATTGCTTGCTTATATACTTCCTACATTTTCAAATCAAATGAAAACATTCGCTTTGCAATATATGACTATGTTAATGTGTAAATCGTGGGTTCCGAACGTTTATTATCCAACAACTCTTATAAGAAAAACTCACTATGTTACAATTTTAATTAAACAAATAAACATCCACATAATTAATCAGGAGGTACACCTATTTAGAAAGTATAGAACTTACATCTCCACAAAGTTCATTTATTCTTTAAGAAAACTATGATAGTAATAAATCTACAACAGTAACAATTTGAATTACCGGTCGCAACGATATCATTGTTGGGGTAATAGGAATATCATTTAGATCAGTACCCACAAAGTTGATCATATAAAAATTTTTAACTGATTTATACACAGACATTTAGTTTTTAGATCGTAGAAGATTTGATACATAGAAATACTAAATAATAACAAAAATCATTAAATATTGGAAGTCCTTGTCTTAAACAGCCATTTGCAAGAATCCTATAATTTGTAAAATGTTATTTTTAACATTTTATTTGGGAAAGTTATGTTAGAACCACTATTTTTGGTGTCTAAAGCCAATGTTCTAGCTATTTCCGCGTTGATTTGTATTAATGCAATTTTTCACCTATTACTATTTATAACGCTTAGGCAATATATCCCTTCAAATGCACGTCGCATAATTTAGAAGTAAATATACGTTCTTCTACGTAAAAAAAATGAAAATTTCTAATAGCATTTTTTGTACTCTATTCAAGAACCTTCGTGTTCGAAACACCAAAACATGACAATATATAGGATGTTATTTTAGAATATAAAATGAAGGAAGTAAACAGAGGCTAGCACATCTGTCTGTGGCACTCTAAACGCGCAACACGGGCATAGGAGAGACGATCGCTACGTCTTGTAAGTGATAAAGCACTCTAAGAAGAAAAAGAAATGAGAATAAGATCAGAGGAATAAATTAATATAATATATTCAGACTGTTGTATTAAAAAAACAACACTCAAACGAATGTAAAAATACAACACACAGGGTGTCTCATAAGGAAAAGAAGATTAACGTTGGTACAACAAAACATTATTTCTTTAAGTACGTATCTCTTCCACGATACTTACTTTTTTTATGAGACGACAAAATGTAGGGTGTCTGCCACGGGTTCGACTGATCATATATCTAAATTTCTTTATCCAAATTAGAACAATATGTCTATTTTATCTCGGAGTGCCTACATTAACAAACATTAATACAAACTAAATACAGCATTGATTATAGGAAAAATAACTTTATAGAAAGGCAACAATATTTCATAGACAAAGACAAGTGTTAGGGCTCTACTATCATTGGCAGTTCTAAGTCTCAGTGCATCTAAAAATATGTTATCTTATTGTTGCTACTGATAACTGCAACTGAAGTGTGACATTCTACTGTCCCGTCCCTTTTAGAAAATGCAGTAGTCATATACTCGGAGACGACGCGACGTCAGTATACTTGTAAAATCCGTTTTCAATAATTCTTCAACAACATACTTTATAACATAAATCACGTACGGAAAAAATTATTATATTATATTTTATACGAAACTATCAGATTAACTTTTTTAAGAGATACCAGAAAACATTATGTTTTTGATTATCTAATACCTCTAATTGCTGAATTTTTTTCCATGCTGCGAAAAATAGATTTTAATTGCAGCAGTAATTTTACAAGTTTATTCATTGATTTAAATAGTATTTCCACTTTCGTAAAATTATTTAATTTTCTATTAGTATATAGGACTTTACAATCATAGAATTGTCTAAAAATAAAAAAGTCCTTCTGTAGTTTTTCTGTAAATATTTCATGTTTCTTACGAAAGAGGAAAAACAGAACTGCCCCTACGGGTACCGTAAAGGTTGAAAAAATCAGCAACGTAGCCGGAATGACAAAGTAAACCACCACAAAGGAAACACGAGTTTTTGCCATTAACATGCAATAAACATGAAACGATATACATATAACAAACTAACTGTTTACATTGTAAAAATTCTCTTTCCAAGTGTAGGGATTAGAATAAAAGGGCTAATATATTTAAAAATACGTAACAATTTTCCTAAATGTTTTATTTGTAATTTCTTTTGAAGAAATGTTTAAGTGCTTTGTTGTTCATCATCATTCTTATTTTAAATAGAATTACCCACGTATATTTTAACGCAATTGGATTATTTTTTAAATTCTAAATTATGTGGTATTTATAATACAATTGGTTTTGAGAATATTTTATTCAAGCCAAACAGAAAAAGCAATATACAATAATCAGTTGATTAATTCTAATTAAGTAAATATCCACTACGTTTACACTTATAGATTAAATTTCGCCTAAAATTATTTCTCTCTGAAAATTGCCATGCTATTGTCGAATTTTTCTATTACCACTCGGATTCTATTCTGTATATCATAAAATGTCGTTGGCGGCCTTTAGTAAATAATATTTTTCAAATGAGGGCATATAAATAACGTAGTTACATTTGGCGACCTAGCTGGCCACATACCGATCTACGATTTCGTATGCAATGATTACCAAATCTATTATTTAGATAGTAACTATTATCGGAGGTGGCGCCTCCGGTATTGAAAATAGATTTAGTATACTTTAATGAACGACCGTGAATCTAAAGATTATTTTATTTGATTTTGTATGAATTCAAAGTACCGTCATGCATTTAATTGTAAAAAGTGTAAGTGAAAAAGCATAGATTACTCAAAAACAAGAATTGAACCGTAATCGTTGGAAATTATCTTGACTAAGCAATTTCCGGTCCATCATCAGTAGTATGCAACATCCCATTGTTGGGCAAGGGTCTCCTCCAAAATGGAGGGGGGTTGTTGATCTACTCTCCCATAGTGATTAATGCTCATGGGAAAGAGCAACTTTCGGGTTTATTTCATATTAATAAATTTTTAAATTAGAAAAACCATTACATTCTTTTCCCTGTCATTTCCGGGGCTTAGGGCAGTCTACCTGAACACCGAAAAATAAATGGAAGCCTGTATAAAAGCCAATGCATAAAGTATACAACCAAACAAATTAGTTGCAGTGTATTGGTATTGTTCTGATTTTAAGAAAACTATATAATTCTTGACTTTGGCGCCGTGTGCATTGTACAGTGTGATCATTTTATTGTGTAACAGGTAGGAAGGTTACACCTCCCACAAGTATATGAAATGCATAGTTATCCTTTTTATGGAAAAAAGATATTCTTTACGTTAAGATTCCTTTGCGAAAATATCAATTACCATTTTGTCAAAATTTAATAAACTTCTCTACAAAGTTGTTGATTTCTATAGATTCTTGTAGTAGTAACAATCAGTTGCTAAAGTATTCTAATAGCGTTATGATGTTGTTTTTTGGAGAATGCGGAGGGCCAGCGGATTTAGTAGTATGACGATAGGCGTAAAGATACCCGGATAGACCCCTTGCATCACATAATACGTTTAGACGTTTGGAAAGAAATTTGCGGCAATACAGATAGTTTTCCAAGTTAAAGGTGAGACGACATGTCACAACTGTAGAAGCTGAAGCGGCAGTCATCGACCAAGTAACTGGTAATCTCCATATAAGCCAACAAACAGTTGCAAGAACTGTAAGCTTCAGCCAAAGTTTAGTATTTAAGATTTTAATAATAAACCGGTTTCATCCTTACCACGCCACATTAGTGCAAAACCTTATTGAAGATGATTGCCGACGTCGAGTGAATTTTTGCCAATTTTAAGCAACGAAATTACTACGGATCCACTGTTTTTAATACAAAATCTGAGACAGTTGTACCCGCTTATAAATCGTAAGTCATCATTGAAACCAGAATGTACCATTCTAATGTAGAAATCTCTACTACGCCCACTAGTACTGTATGCTTGCCTTGTCTGGAGTGCTACAACAAAACCAACACCAAGAAACTACAACGTTACCAAATTAAAGTATTGCCAATCGCAGTAAACGCGCCGTGGTTAACTCGTAACAATCAGCTACATCATGAACTAGGGGTATCACACGTGCAAGACTTCATTCGTGAAAGTGCCAAAAAATATTTCCAAAACGCGAATCAGTGTGACGTAGTTACCCATTATAATCTGTGTAAACGGAACATACATTCTTCTTCTTCTGCGTCTAGGCCAATGGCCTGTTAATTACCTGCAATGAAATAGGTTCTGTGAGCCCTCTTTGCACGTATGACGAATATGAGGCTAGCCTAACCCGTCGAACAGAGAAGAGAAGTCCCACTACATGGTTTAGGATTGTCAAAGATGTTCGTATGATAAGCGGAACCGACAGTTTTACGTACCTTCCGAAGCCCGACCGGTTGCATATGCCACTATATTGGTCCATCCATCCGAGTACTGACCAGCGCGGATGGTGCTGAACTACGAATACCCCGCATTACTCCGCTATGCAACCGATTGGAACATACATGTTAGACTGAAGAGAAAATTACCTCAAGATTTAATATCTTCAGATGAACATTGTGACTAAATATTAAATTGATAATTACTGAAAACAGGACGTTACAAATAGTCTTGACATGATATTTATTGCTATTTCTATCTGTCAAAATATATGTCATGTATAACAATTTCATTGTTGAGCTGACAATAACTCTTAAATAAAAGAAAAGATACCTATGGAATACATACAGCTGTAATGTGTGTAGCCTACCTATCTGTTACAAAGTAAAGTAATCACCCTCTATTGTTAAAGGATGGTAGTTTGTAATAATAAGAAAAAAAAACCATTACATTAATTAAGTCCGCATATATCCTAAATCTAGGTTGACTTTACCGTATTTTAGCACTAGCTTTGGCAATTTTTTATTATCAGTTCTAATTGTTTTCAATAATTTTCTCATTTTATATAAATCTTAGATGTGTTGCCTACTAGTTACAAAAACTGCATATTGATAGGCGGTCTACTAACATAGCCACTGTGATAGTAGAAAACGCTAATTTTTGGTCAATCTCTTCTTCTTCAAGTGCGTTATCTCTTACAAAACGTAGCCATCTTCTATCTTATGCCTGTGTTGCGCGTTTAGAGGGCCACAAACTAGAGAACCTACGGCTTAACGTAAGCTCCGAACCAGGGGAAGTGTTAACCCTTTTACTCTAGAGAAAATTTACTAGGCAGAATTTTTCGCTGGTTTGCAATTGCCTTGCGAGGGAGGACGGCCGTTAAAAATCCGATGTTCCGATACTGGGAATTGAACCCAGGACCTTCAGCGTAGAAGTCTAAAGGGCTAACCTCTAGCCCACGGCCGCCTCTCTGGGTCAATTTAGTAGCCCCTTAATATATGAAATAATTAAATATTTTATGGCAAATCAGAATTATGTACTTTAAGGGCGACATACTATCTGCACCAGATAACGTAAATAAACCTCGCCAACGCGTATCATCTTTAGCTCAACATTTTTTATTCGCAGTATTTATAATTTGATTAATGTAACTCCATTTAGGCTAACACAGCGCCCTGTCATGTACAATTAAATCAAATTAAATACTTGACAGTTATACTGATGTTGTAATTTTTCTTTTCGTCTTATTACTGTATACCAATCTATATGATTTATAACCCTAATACACACTCGTATATTCGAGTCTAATTAATTTTTGTTACTAATTTTAAGGCAGCTATTTCTATACATTCTGGAATTCGGTAGAGTTATTGTAGATCTGTAGTGTGTGGTTCATACGTCTATTAAATTTCCATAATAATTGGTTTAATAAAAAAATTGCGTTTTCTAATTAAAGCAATAGATTTTTTATTTTTAAAATAGGCAAGTAATGATATCTGTAAATCGTTAACGGCATGATTACGCTTATTTAAACAGATCATTTAAATTCTGTTAAAAAGCATTACTAATTATAACACCTGCTAAGGTGTTACTTATATACAGAAGACCAATTAATCATCTCGAGATGAACTTTCTTGATAATATTACGATTCATTCGTTCAGGTGATAAACTACAAATTACGTATTCTATCCGGTTAACTGGTTTATAGAGTTGTTTCGCGGATTCTGATCCCTACATATGTTCATTTGTGTAGATGCTGGCAAGATCAGTCTCGGTATAATTAAGTAATAGCATTTAGCGGCTTAAAACGCTAATTCTCCTTGCTAGTTCCATTTATTCTCCTGTGACGGCCTACTGTTAACTAGGTTACCCGATTCCTTAACTAACCCGCTGAGATTTTCATTTAAATTACACCGCTTATCGTGCTTGTAGAGCTGCTAAATGGTAGGGTTGTTCTCTGCTAGCAGACATCATAGGATGTAAGTTTTAGTCTAAAAAACGTTGGTTCAGTGAGACTTAATGTTGCGGTACTTAAAATACATCGCTCAAAAATTTACATTAAAAGGTCACATTAGTACCTATATGTTACCATTTTAAAAATTAATAAGAGTTTGTTTTAGGATAAATTAATTTCCTTTATGCAAATGTCGACAGATAATAATTTTCAATAAAAAAACTTGAATGACTGATAGGTTTATGCATATTCTAAATTATAGACGTCTTAGAAATTTGATTTTTTGAACGATCATCAACTTCCTTCTTCTTGCCTTTCTTAGTAATTAGAGCGTGCAAGAATAGAAAATTAGGCTTTAATATTGAAGTGATAGCCGTGGGCTAGAGGTTAGCGCGTTAGACTTCTAAGCTGAAGGTCCTGGGTTCAATTCTCACTACCGGCACATCGAATTGTTAACGGCCGCTTTCTCTCGCAAGGCAATGGCAAACCAGATAGGTATTCTGTCTAGTAAATCTTCTCTGGAGTAAAAGTGTTCACACTTCCCATGGTTCGTAGCCCACGTTAAACTGTACGTCCTCTATGTCTGTGACACTCTAAATGCGCAACACAGGCATAGAAGAGAAAATCGCTACGTCTCGTAAGAGAAAAAGCACTCGAAGAAGAAGATTGAAAATATCCAATTACATTATTGGTAGTAGTTATGCATAATCATAAGCTGCATATTTTAAATACATATTTCAAAGGAAAGCGCGCTCTACAATGATATGTCACCCCTTTAATCTTTACTACATACAAAATTTAGTTTAATTACAAAAACAACCTCATAACTCCACCACTGCTTTGGTAGAAAATTAACAAGTTGACAGATGCTAGTATCCCGGAAACCCAATCGAAAAAGGAGTAGGTTCAAAACAATTAATTAATTAATATGCACCACCGATTTATAATTTTCTGGCATCGTCCGAGGTGGTCAATAGGAAGTCGGACTCCAAGATTGTTAATCACCTACCTTTCCTATCTCGTACCTCCCTTATGTAGCTTATTTACAGATCGTTTGAAATAAAAGGAAAGACAAGTTGCAACGAAACCTCATTTAATGAATATATATCACAACCCCCACAATTATAATCGTTCGAAACAACAATTGAAAATAGCAGTCCCAATTTTACGTTCCTAAAATAAAAATTAATAACTTACTTGGGCAAGACTCAAACAACTTAAGGACTATAATTGCGCTTACCAGTACAAAATAATGTTAAATTTTTACGCAAATACGTCATTAGGAGGCCTGCGAAGAACGATATCATTCGATGATCATAACACCTATGAATAGGAATGTTTAAATTGAGAACACATTAAAGCGCAATACCGCCCCACTCTTGGAGTACCCTATATATATGGTTTACGTAAAATTGGTTCCCCCAGTAAACGAATTATTACAAGTTGTACTTATTATCTACACATATTCTCACTAAACTCCAAATAGTGCAATACAATGACCCAAATCAAAGAATGAATTAATTAGTAATCGTAGATAGTGAAATTATAAATAAAAACAGCCAGGTTATAAAATTTAAAACATAAACAATTTTTATTTCACCTCCCTTTCAATTTGACACGGCTATCATTACGACGGCACTCCAGATCTGTTATTACCGGCTTCAGGCGTGCCTGTTCTGTCTGTAACAATCAACTGCCCCAAGGTAACTCGGCGAAGACTGCTTATCACTTTGGGCCAAATGGTAGAATGCAGAATCTTTTGGATTTTAATTACGGTTTTCCACCCGTGCGATTTTGCGATTTTGCCTAAATTAATTCGTTGGATATTAGAATTACAGTTCAGGAAAGATTTAAGACTGAACAAATTTCTATAAATATTTAACTCAACAGTAGATGGGACTGGCATACAAAAAAAATATCGTCTTGACCGGAAAAATTCTATCTTAGACAATTAAATTCCTGGGTTATCAATACTTCTTCAACCATAAGCAACAACCCCTATATAGTGGGTTTCAAATCAGAAAAATGATTTCCAAATCGATAGCGATTTAAATAAACTTCACTCACTGTACACAATTACTGCCGATCAGAACGTTGTTATTTAAGTTAGTCGTTCAAACTTTCTCTTCCCCCCCCCTCAACTTCCGAAATCTAATACCCTATGTTTCCGCCGTTAGTGTCAACTTCGAAATGCAAACATTCTTAAAATTCCTAAAAAAAATTCGCCACTAAATATGTAGAATGGGTTGCCTTCAACCAGGCGCGGAATTCGTTACAGATAAACACACGATACTTCATTTTTAAACGTAACGTCCTACACAGGGTGGGTCAACTAACTTGCTCCTCCTTCAAAAGTGATTGACGCAACCCAACATACATGTATGACAGCAACTGAGATTATTGAATTTCTTATTATTCTTATTCGTGGATGCACAGCTCTTCTTCCAATTCAATTTGCTTCGAATACATTATTCAAGTAATTTCTAACAAACCAACTGTAGTGAGCAGGACAACCATCATAATGTTACCAATATTTCAACAATTCGGACAAAATTATTTATATGAAATCCAAATAACTCTGTCCAGTTCATGGATGAAGTGTAGTCCTATAGTAATAATATTGTTACCTACTATGTCACACGAAATATTTACAGAAAGAGCTCTTTGAAAATGGATAACACGTATTCAGTGCGGATTCTCTTGTGAATAATAATGAGAGTTATGCCTATTCACTTCACCACTGCTTAAGAACTTTGCCTCATCGCTAAACAACGCACAAATTAAAAAATATGGATTCAAGAGAACTTAATTGATTCAGAAAGAAATTACAAAATTCCAATCTTCTCTTTTTCTTGAAGTTCGTGCTTTTCGAATTCTTGTAAGTGAAGTTGTACTAATACTCACGTTTGTTCTTACATCTTTTTGAATTGCATGGGGATTCTAATTCACTGTCTCTCACACAGCTAGTTTATATTCAGTGTTCGTAATAGTTCTAGAGTTACATCTTCTAGGATTAATATACCGTACTTGTTTCAAGGCGTCTAAGTATTTTTTCAGATAATGAACTTCTAGTTGGATAGCGCCTGATATAGAAATTACGGGCTGCAGTCGCAGTTTCGCGACATTAATCGAAAATAAGCAATTAATCTGTTTCTCGTTATTTGACTTAACTTACTTAACATTTACATTTACAAGTAAATTGACAACTCGGCGTTTATTCATAAGTAGGCAACACTGATCAATTTAATTAAATTCCTGTATATTTGAGTAATAATTGATTTCTACTTAATCAAGAATTACAACTATTATGAGGTTATAGAGGTATGAATCTAATAGTTTCTGCGTCATGCAATTAATAGATACAGAATTTATAAAATTTGTTATTGTCTTGTAATAAATAAAATAATTAATTTTAATCTACTGAAAATA
>JABXWE010027381.1:0-29286 GCA_014611495.1 Limonius californicus | reverse complement strand
TAGTGTGCCCGTATCTTTGGCACCTCGTACATTGTGCGATTTCCCGTTTGTACTTGGGTGGTTCAAATTTAATTTTACATTGTTGGAGGTATTCCACTTCGTAAATGTCTTTATTATTTGGGGCAGGTTTGAGTTCAACATAAAACATTGAGAGGGGCGTTTTAGTTCTGTATTGTCTGATATTCCATATATTTTTTACTGTGTGACCTAAGTTCTTAATTTCTTCTTTAATTTCATCAGTGTTTATGGAGTAGTGTAAGTTTTTTAGCACTACCTTGAAGTTTCTTTCGTCCTTTGGTTTGTATGTGTGGAATTCAGTCTGTTTTTCGTTCAGTGCTTTTACAATTATTCTATAGTACTCCGACGTTTTTGGTTGCACTTTAACCTGGTCATTTGCAAGGGCTTTAATTTCGTATTGTTGTCTAGCAATGGTTTCCAGTAACTGCACTAATGGTGTAATATCCTTTACACCATTTATAAAAATCGGAGGAGGTTTTGGAATTTGTTCAGTGCTATCACCAGTACCATCTTGTTGTTGCTCTTTTGATTTTTCCTTTGCTAAAGCTGAATAGCGGTTAGATGGGTTGAGCCAGTAATCGTTTGCCTTTACTTTATTTACAGTGTTGTTGTATTTTGTAGCAATATAATTTAGCTGCGTTTCCTACAAACATAAATATTTCATGTATATTTAACGAAATACTCATGTAAACAAAGGCGTAACTATCTTGCAATAAAATAAAAGATATTTTATTATATCTTATAGATTAATCGTTAAAATTCCGCAGACGGTAGCCACATTTAGCTTTTAAAACTGACTCATTATTATTTGGGAGCCCTCGACACCACTTTCCCGTTTAGGTGTTCATTTGGGCTAAAATAAGTATAATCAGGGGCGAATCCAGCATGAAACTAATGAAGCCGAAGCATCGGGTTCGACTCAAAGGGGGCTTGAGGCCTCTACTTCGTGGCTGGAGACAGGCTAAAATAGCGCGTACACATAGGAGACGAATGCAGTTTCGACGCTGGCAAAGAAAGCCTTACATGCGTTATACTGTAGAGGGTGTATATTACATCTGTTAATTGTTTCAGTAAAATTTATATTATATAATAAGTAAATGTATCATAAAATTCGGTTGAATATATTAATAATATTGTATTTATTTATTAATGCGTATATTAATGTCTACATTTAAAGCCATGCCAATTTAGGGAAACTGACATGCAATTCTCAATTTAAGGAGATGTCCCTCTCTTTTTATTTATTATCCCTACATATACACGAGTTTGCATGGTATGAAGCATGAAGTTACTCAAAAAATGCACGTATTAAAGATTTAATCAGCTATTGTACGTTTTTAGGGTCGTTTCAAACGACCATGAATTATTGCTTTAAATGGCAAAACTATGAATTATTTATGAATTACAAATATATCTAAATGTAGAAAATCTAAAGCAATAGTTCTTGGTAACAACGCCCAAATGATTTCAACAAAGGACGAATATTACTTAAGCCAATAACTAAACACAAATTTAAATTCTACGGTAAAATGTAGTAAACAAGCAGCAACATTATAAAACATGTTCAAGCTCTTCAAACAAATCTGTAAAAAAAAAGGTTCTAAATTAACTGTAATCGAGCCTGATTATGACGAAAGGATAAATCAGCATATTAAAAATTTCTCTAAGTTGCTGCAAGACAAAGTTTGTGGCACTGGAGTTTTTTACACAAACCAATTCCGGAACTTGTTGTCATGTCTCAAATACTCTAGAAGTTTTTGTATGGACAAAAATATAAGTTATAGGATACAAACTGTTGAATTGTACTGTAAATGCTAAAAAAACCTCGATGATGATTGTAAAAGATTGTTCTGCGCTTGCGGTAGCTTTATCGTAGGGCTAAATTATATTTCACCAAACGTAAAATTAGCTATTTTAATCTAAATAGAGGTAATGGATTAATGTAAACCTTGGATACTTGTAGCTGTTTCAATGACACTAAAGTTCTTTTTCAAACTCCATTTTAGTCATGTCCCATTTTTACGAAATATATATCCGCTTATATTCATACGAATTACGATGTTAATATGTGTACCATGTAATCCTCTTATTGATATTACATAATATTTTTTCTGATTTATTGAATTTTAAACTTGAGGAACTACAACTTATTTGTTAAATTTACGTCAAACTTCTCGATATTAAAGCGAAAATTTGCGATATTACATGGAAATAGTCAACAAAATAATAAAGTTGCTCTTTTACGCTTCCGTGAAAATGTGATAGACATGTTATCAAATATATCACAATATTAGAAGGCATACCTCACAGTACCTCTAATATGATGTGAAGCCAAAAATACTTTTTTATAGAGTGAATAAATATCGCACACATGAAGTGAAGCTTCTATTTTAGCAATAAAAAATAATGTAGTTAAGCTTTTCAGCATGACTGGATTATCAGAAAATATGCAAAACTTATAAGTCGAATAATACATATATATGTACGTTAATTCCGTATCCCTTCTTCCTGCTTCAACTTTCTTGATACTCCAAATCCTACGTCGACATTTTACACGGCCATTACATATGGTATATTAGTATCAAAAATCCTGAGAAAATGCCTTATCACCGCAATATTTAGAAAACCAAATACGCATTTCGGATATTAAGTTGCCATCGTCAATAGGAATTGATGAACTTAGACTATCTAAAGTAACTTTGGCTGACGAATACCTCTGACGATAAGTTATTCTTTAACCACGACTATGTTCAGTTCATACTCGCACACATCAAACAAATACAGTTTAGCTGCATATAACAAAACTTAATGTTACGCTATATATTTGAATTATTAGAATTTCATCCACTGCAACTCCCCAAAGTAAACTTCAGCTTTGAAAACAGCAAACATTTACATGCCTGATTACTAGTTACGCACATTTACAGAGTACGTAACTTACACATAGAAAGAATTTTGTAATAACAATCCAAATGCAACAGAAATCACAGGTTATATCGTGTTTGTGACAACAATATATATCATTGTTATGTTATTTCTACCTACAACTAAATAGCATAATTTACAGATATAGCTGCGTTTTTAATTTCTGTTCTAAACCCCACGTTCCCAAATTCAACAATGAAAAGCACCCTCGGGACAACACACAGTTTTAGTTTTCTTGTGATTTCGCCGACTGCTATACTGCAAAAACTAAATTAAAGATGTTTTGCGTTGCTTCCCTACAAAACCACCGTAACCTCACTAAACACCTGCCCCAGGCACACCTGAAACTTGCACGGAAATGGAAAAGCAGATTAAGCGAAAAATCGTCCAATCTAACACAACTCGTCCAACTCTCACAACTCCGGCTTCTATAATTTATATACATTCTTCGCCAAATACGTCCACTCCCCAGATTCATTAATAAAACCCTACCGTAGTGACATAAAATTTACGGTAGCTGGCGTTTTTGTAGTTTTAGAATGATTATCGAGTCCGTTTAATGAATAGCGTTCGTTAGACTTCCACGTAAGTAATTAGTCTTAATACCACACGTTCCATTAGAGCGACTAGGTAGGGGCACCTGCTGTTCATGATTCGTTTAATGGTCTCACGTATACAACATACAGCCTTCCCTGGACGTAATTTGCAACGGCCGATTGAACTTTTACTATGCATCGTGATTTTCTAAACGCCCCACTGGAAACCGCTAGCGAACGCCGACAAAAATGCCTATGCCCTTTTTATATCGTAAATATTTAAATAACTCCGAGCACAAGCGACCCTTAGTATAGACGCTACTACGCTACGATCTCATACATAATTTATTTCATAAAAAAATTTCTCAGTGATCTATATTATGTACAAAAAATTGTATTTCTAAAGAGTCATTGGGGAATTTATACAGCATACGTTTTTTAAAATGATATACCATAGAAGATAGTAAATAACGAATGGTGAAAAATTAACCTATTTTTGGAAACTAAAAAATGTATGTAGATGAAAATGATTCCTTTCTTGTTAAACTAGGGAACCTAAAATACCTCGACACGTAGTTGCAGAATGTTAAAATGTTTTTTCCATCCGGTACCATAGCTTGAAACAATGTGGTATCTGTAAACATTCCCTGTGAAAGGGCTACTCGAACACCCCTTTTAGGAAAAGGTAACGAATTTTCACGAAAAGAAAAATGTGAAAACTACCCAGCAATATGCATCTCATCTTGCGCATAAAAGATCTCTTTTAGAATATTGGAAAAAAGATCGGACACCACGTAGAAGACTATCTACAAGAACTGGCAGCGCATAGAAAACATACACAAACGCAAGACCATATATACACACTCCGAACGGCAGTTGAAAAGAAAATTGAAAAGAGTAAAGCATTGTACCTCGCATTCATAGATCTACAGGCAGCATTTGATACGTTACCAAGACTCAGCCTCTGGAGTGCAATGGAAGCAGTAGGTACAACAAGAAGACTATACGACCGGACAAAAGGAACAGTAAGAATACAAGGACAGGAATCTGAAAGTTTTATGATGGAAAGAGGAATTAAGCAAGACAACTCTCTCAGCCCACTGCTCTTCATAATAGCGATGAATGAAATAATAAAAAACAGTAGAGAGAATGGCCGGAATACAAAGCTTGGGAACTGGAACATGAGAGCGGTAAATACACAAAATTTGGTATTTGCAGACGATATCGTACTCATAGCGGATAATGTAAAAAAGCTGCAACAAGCCGTAAACAACTGTAACAATTTCTTCTAATTTAAACAGGAATGAGAATAAATGCAACAAAACGTAAATGCATGAGTGAAACCAGTTAGAAATAATCGAGTACTTCGGAATTATTAAGTCAAGACGGGGCAATAGAAGAGGAATATGAAACCGCGTATTCACAGTAACAAGAATGTAATACCAGATAAACCCAACACTAATCAATAAAACATAAATGAATACCAAGACCAAACTGCATCTCTATAAATCAGTTTATATGCAGACGTTAATGTGTTGATTGGAAAGTTGGCCATTCCAGGATAAACACAGGAGGAAAACAACTGCGGCAGAAATGAAATACTTTCGGCCAGTGGTATGAAAACTAAAACGAAATAGGGTTAGAAACAAGGGAGGAACTAGAATTGGAACCATTAGTAGAAATAGCAAAAAAGAAACAGTTAAAATGGTATGGTCATATGGCGCGAGAGGAGAGAATACCGAGAAAAGTATTGGAGGGAAGAAGAGAAGAAAAAAGAAGACGAGGAAAGCCGAAGCTTACATGGTTGTACAGAAGCAAGAATGGGATACAGAAGAGAGGAAAGAGTACGGCAGAAGCCGAACGATTAGCACGGGACAGGATAGAGGCCCGAAAGTAGATAGAAGACCCGACCCTTCAGGGTGTCGCGGATAGATAAAGAAGAAAAAAAGAAATTCTAGGAGTTGCAAGGTCACTTTTTCGAATCTTCCGAAAGGCAACACTTGACTGTCTGCTTAGTCTGTTTATGCTGACCGAAAATCGTTCAGAATCCTTTGTCTGCAGAATTGGTCTGGAAGTTCCACGTGGAATATTTTGTTCTAGAATTCATGCAACATATTTCGTAATATGACGAAATATTCCAGCTTTTGGATATTGGCGTTCAATTTTTTTCGGGAGTCGACGTTAGATCTCCTTTCTACCCGGTTGCTTGCTAAGACCTCAGCGCCGACAACAAATACTACAGGGACGGCTTGGGTTTTCGATGGGTGTCCATCGCGTGAATTCTCGTATCGCTGTTACCACCGTGGAGTGAACAGAACCATCGACAAGGGTCGGATTTAAAGAAACGCGCTGGATTTAACCCTTGGAAGGCAATTCATTGCGAATTTCCTGATCGCCTTTGGCGGATTAATATCGAACCCCTTTCCTGTCCCTCTGGATGTGCCGCTGCTGCGACAAACGCAAAGCGATCTCGTGCCTGCGATGTTTGTCTGATTCTTAAGAAGATAAGAACACCCCAAATTGTGCCTGCCTCTCTCTCTACTCCCCATTTGAAAAAAACTAAGGTAATAATTGTTATTGTGATGTTGTGAAAACTTGTTCCGAGATTCATTTTATTGGTTTAAAGTGCTGAACCGTTTTCTGGATGCAGCGCAAAGCGACCTTCAGTCGCCAGTTGCCATTATTTGTTAATTGTAAAGTGTAATTGTAAATTGTAATTTTTGTAAACTCGAACGTCGTTGGCTGCGTAGATCCGTGTGTTCAGTATAGTAAATATCGTAAGCCAGTGGCGGCGAGCTCTTTGTTTGAACGTTCTAACTGCCCTCTGTGTTCAACTACAATTATTACCACTTTGGTTGTATTTTTTTGTACTATATGTGTTGCCAATTTCAAGCAATAGAATTATATTTTTCTTAAAATTCACCATATCTTTTATTTGTGTGTATTGTATTGTGCATGAAATTTGTAAGCTTTATATACAGGGGGAGGCACAATAAAGGTGAGTTCGATTCCCGTAAGCTGCTGGTTTCTTGGCCTTCCCACGAGAACCTGCAATCAGCTGTGATTTGGAAGGTGGCGCCCACTAATTTTATCTCACTCTGTACACAACTACGCTCGATTTCCATCCCTTAAACGTCTCTCATGAACCACTCCTACTCCTCTGAGCTAAACCGAATGCACTTCCATCTTTCCTGTTGCGGGTCGACGAAAAAGCTGGTTTGGCACGTAACAACCAACTCTTCGTACATTTCAAATCTAAACGAAAACAATTTTGTAGAATAGTTTGACATGTAGTACTCTACCTTCGTCGGTTCTTCAAAAACTATACGAATTGCCTTGGTAGGTTCAACCTGCTTATAGCTCACTCTTCCAATACATTTCTCAGCTGTAACAGACTGTGTCACTACGTTTTTGTACAACAAAAACTCTACTGTACAACTGTATAATGAGGCCTATTTGGACCTATTGAGTACAACTTTGGGGTTGTGCAAAACACTCAAACACCAAAATAATCCAAAGGTTGCAATCTAAAATACTAAGAATGATGTTCGACGCCCCTTGGTACGTCGGCAACAAAACTCTACATGAGGACGCAGGCATACCCCCCGTTAAAAACGTAATCCGCAAACTGACCAGGAGTTACGAGCGTAGGCTGAAAACTAATGCACACATGCTTGTAGAGCGCGAACAAAACAAATAGCAAGAGCGGGCAAAAAGTACATTAAAGTACAATTCTTAAGTTTCAAAATCATATATTTATTTTTCAACATAGTCACCGTTAAGCCTAACACATTTCTCCCAACGTGTAACAAGTTTTTTCATTCCGTCACTGAAAAATTCTTCCGACTTTTCTCAAATCCAGGAATTGAGAGCTGCCTTCACCTCATCCTCCGAGGTGTAATGATTACCCTTGAGATCTCTCTTGAGTAGAGGAAAAAAATAAAAATCGCAAGGCGCAAGATCGGGGGAATAAGGAGGGTGTGGAATCGGTTCAAACTTCAAGGTTTGCAGAGCCTCTCCAGTTGCGCGCGAGGTGTTTGGACGAGCGTTGTCATGTTGCAAGATTATTGGCGCCAGGCTGCTCTAACATAACAAACACGACATCGGAGATGTTTTAGAGTCTTAATATACTGAGTTTGCGATGTTTATTATCTGTAGCAGTGATCGGACGTCGGCTGTGTGTTTCATCAACAATTATGGCCTTTCCAGGCTCGCAACCACGAAATTTTATTACCCATCGATTTACAGTAGACCTATCAACAGCATCACCATAAACAGCCTTTAAACGACGATGAATCTCAGTAGGAGTCACTTTTTCAGCAGTTAAAACGCTGTTTAACTCGCGTTGACATAGCACTAGAACTCTCCATACTTCCGGTTTTCGAAATACACTGGATGAACGCAACGACCTCAAACCTGCGCATGCGTATTGAGGGGAAATGTTACTTCCGCATGCCACCTGGCTTCTGAAGGTCATTTCGTTCAATCCTAAACGAAGAAATCAATATTTTAAACGTTCCTCCAGCAAATCACATAAGTAGTAGTTAATTCGGAGTGTGGTCACAGGACTGCTTCTTCCATCATCTGTAATTCAGTCAACTAATTTACTTGTTGCCCTGTTGAGCAGATTGTACATGTCTAGGATCAATAAAAAAACTACTTTTTGTAAGCTACACTATAAGTTTATTTAAATCTCAACATGACTCATTGAATTTTATGAAAAAATTCAAGTATTATTTCGATATAATTTTCCATTGCGCACATATCTGAATCTGCGCTTATGATTTTGTGTTCAGTGTTAACGTCACAAGGCTCTACTGATGCGTACTAGTCTTATTTGTAGAAAAAGAAATCAAACAGACTACGGTGCGGAGAACAGACCAATCGTGTACCAGTAACCATCGTATTTAGTTTCCTAGATGGATATTTTGCTAATAAAATTAGTCATAGTACTCACCCTAGAAGATTGCCTGCTCATATATTCAAAATAATTTTTTTTACAATCAATAACAATGAAAATTTCCTTCGATGTAAATTGGTGTGTTTATTAATTTAAAACAGTTAAATGGGTTCCTACCCTTTAATATGTACCGTTAGTATCACTTATTGCAACCGGCAACAATCACTAATTTAAATTCACAAATGCAAAATATACACAGCAAAAGAATAGGAAGAAGAACTAATACAAGGTCCGCCTAAAATTGCGGTTTACAAGTGGTTAGTGAAATTGGAACCTAGCCCAAGAACACAGCTGACTACCACTTCTAACAACCTGTAATCTCTCCATCCCCAATACCGTCATCGTTATTAATCTGACTATCACGATACCTTGCTTAGTTAATATTAAAAATGACACGGTTCGCGTTTCTTACACATATAAAGGTGCCATTTGCGACCAAATGCATTTTCCTTACATTTCTAGTTTCACTTATCTCTAAAGATATTTTTCAGCCAAGTTACTTTAGTTAGTTCAAATTCTTACTGAAGGTGGCAACTTAGTTGGCGGAATACGTATTTAAAACTTGAATATCTAGGCTCCATAATGAGAAATGGAGAGAGATATCGACTGCTTTGGCTGGTATTGCAGGGCAAAGTACTAGGAAATAGAGGTCCAGGAAGGAGAAGGATATCATGGCTCAAAAATTTAAGAATATGGTACAATACCATAACAACGACACTTTTCAAAGCCGCGGTAAATAAAGTACAAATACCCAGAATAATCGTTAATATACGTTAACGAATCGGTACTAACAGAAGAAGAGTATCTGTATAATATTCTGTATCTGAACTGGAATCTGAGAAAATGAAAGAAAAAGTTTAAAGCTGCTTAGCGGGACTTCTGAAAACCATTTGTTAGAAAATTGTAATCGTTTGGAACTTTGCTATTTTCACAGTGGTTTGATATTTTCAGACGTATTAAAATTCCTTTGACCGGATTTGAAATTAACATTGAAATGTTTAAAACTTCTTGTTGGGATTAAAACTCTCCCAGATAAAGTTTATTTGATAAAATGATACTAACAACGTCTAATTTCCGTTTTTGAATTATTTTCAGGAATTGTAAGGACCAAGCAATAATCCTTTTACTTGATATTTCAATTTAAATACACTCAGCTAAGTAATTCCACTGTTTTTGGATTCCTGAAAGTCTAAGTATTTCCATTAAATTCAGAATATTGAAAATTTATATTCGCAATAATAGAAATATGGGAAAGTACCTAATGTTCATCTTCTAACACTTCAACAACAGGAAACTTTTCCCTCAATTTGGGCCAAATCAAGTACGTGCCTTCGAATATAATTAAATAAACGCAACACAAAGCTACATGAGTTTCGTATTATTTTGCTTCCTTAAAAAAGTTTGTTGCTGTATTTGAATAAGTGCATTAAAATTCAGCGGCTGTGTCTTCCCTACGGAGAAACTTGTATTACTCGATTACAAAAACTTCATTCTCTTGGAAAGCGCAAACTACACTACCCTATATTTTTTTGCCTTCTACTTTATGAAACTTTCAAGTGCATGGGTTGCGATAACTTTGCTGCTTCGTTATATCAGGAAGGTTTAGTGGTATCGATAGGAGCGTGGAGATGCCCTCCGGAAATAACTAGCTTAGTACTTTCGCATTCCCAATTTTATATCGAGGTTAATGGTGGTAAGACGTCCAAAAAAGACATAAATATGTTTTCTATGATTTTTATCCTATGATATTTTTGCACAGCATGGTAAGTTTCGCAAAGCAGCTGCATTCAGTTGAGGTTTAAGTTTTTTTATATTCTTAAGAAAG
This sequence comes from Limonius californicus, assembly GCA_014611495.1. NCBI lineage: Eukaryota > Metazoa > Arthropoda > Insecta > Coleoptera > Elateridae > Limonius > Limonius californicus. The sequence goes on along the minus strand of JABXWE010027381.1, from coordinate 19,022 downwards.
ATTTAACTACCTTACAATAATACCTAATAGTGTTCTATCCTCCAACATTTGTCGTCACTGGAAGATTAGTCGTGCATTTCAGCATTACTCTATAATATACAGAATTCTCGTAATGTCTCTCTGTATTTCGGTTATTAAATGTCATCCTAAGACACTTATACACAGTCGATTTGTGTGAAGTCGTCGAATTAACACTAATTCCCCTCTCTCTCATCACCTGCTAATTGCAATTTCCTGAATTACTTCCTTAAATAGCACAAATATTGCAGACGCTTACAAACGGTTTACATGAGAAGAGTTTGTTGAAAAGAAATTAAACTAACTCATAGAAAAAGGCTAAGCTATTCTTGAGACAAGCACAGCAATTTTCGAACGTATAACTAGCACAAGAAAATGAGAATACTTTTCAATTACATCGAGCATGATGACAGATGAAACAAAGCTAAAGTCGTAGAAATTTGATTTAGACAAACATGAAAAAAAGTTAGTATTTCTGTTTTTAAGCTAAACGTTTTGTGTATTGCATTCTTTTTACAAGCATTTATTTCGTTATCATATAAAATGCTACATAAATGACGATTTATTTCTTCGCTATAGAAACCAATTCTCGTATAAGATATATTGAAAAAAAATAGAGGGAATCAAAAGGATTATCAAAACTGCACCAACGGAGCAAACAAGGATGTAGTCGGGAAGACAGCACTTGGGTCTTTGTGTAGCGAGTACCTACTTGGTAGTTTATAAACCTCCGTCCTATTTTCTGGCATACAAGCAGTAGATGTAAATGTTAAAATATGCAAATACCTTGGTAGAGCTACACCCAAAGAAATGAGAGGGTAACAACCACAACCGAAATTGTACAAGTATAATGTAACAGGATTAGTCAATTTTGGAGAAAGTGGAAAAATATAAAGCAATGTCGGAGAGGACAACTTAATAGTGTATAAAACTGGTTAAAAAAGTGAAACGCAACATGTTTTGGTTGTTTCCTGACAACTCAATGAATAATTAGAGAAAATAACCCCGATTTGGAATGTTTGTTCCAATTTTCAAATCATAAATAATAAGGAAAAATCTTATATACATAAACATTCAGAATATTGGCTAGAACATCAGCGAAGTTCGCGCTTTAACACATCATCAATCACCTAATACACTAATGATATATCAAGGGAGACTAACACTCTCTCAGCCGAATGGAAGTCAATATTTCATTCGATAATCATTGGTATTCAGGCGAATAATAAATTAAATTGGCATTGTGTTCTGGTGGTAAGAAAAAGAGAATGGAACACTTCTTCAAAATTCCAGCAAAGTTATACAACAATGACAAGTGGATCGTTTTCGTGTTTACATATGTACATTTTGTATATCTACATATGAACTGCAAGAATATATCCAAGCCGTCGTCTATTGGATGAATATTTTATGTATCTCCGACTTCTACGCAGGGAAACGCAATAACAAACCGTGTGCTAGTTCTAATAGAGGCCTGGGATTTTGAACTTCATGGAGTGATTTTTCCTGAAATTCGCTAATGATTTTATGATTGCTGTAATTATGCACGTCCTTAAAGAGGTTGTGTTAGTGTTACAGGTCGCTAGGACAACGCCTGGCAAAGAGCGTTACTATTCGCCAGGTCACCAGGTGTAGCAGTTATCGATCTGCAGACCGCTTTTTCACATGCACATCGAAGTAGATTACGGCTACGGACAGCTCTCTATTATAATTGGCTCTAGACGGATGTACTATAAAACTTGACAGCGAGGAAATGAATGACACAGAATAGTGTTGACAAACGTCAAAACTGGAACCGCAAATGCACCCTTTTTTACGAGACAGACAAGCTTAGAATTTCATATATCAGCAAATATATGCTTATAAATAGTAAAATAGGGTTAGCTACGAATCTCAATAAAGTGAAAAAAACAATCGTAATACCTTATTAAGATATCAAATAATCCCTATAAATTGTATATAAATACACAGAAATTACTTAAGAAATACAAATAAAGCATAAACAGTAGATTTCTGGTTTTACGTGGAATCTAAGCTGATTTACGCATCTTTTTCCTTAATTATAAACATCTTTGTTTATCATATACTTGTTTTTCAAATAACTACACAATTCGCTTGTACTGTATATGTTCGTATTAAAACAGATTCTTTGCTTAGTGCCACACTACTGCAGTTTTTTTTACTCGAAATGGCTTGTTGTTGTAAAATCGAGGCCATCTTTTTCGTGTGTCTGTTACGCACAGACGTATACAATAGCTTACTGTGGGCTCTAAAACATAGAAAATGCAGAGAGAAGAAGTAGAATATATCGCTGGCTCAACAAGGAAAAACGGCCGATAAAATTTAATGTTCTCGTACTAATATAAAACACCAACTTATATAAAAGGGCTTAACACGTTAAGTTCTAGCTTCCAACTTCAGGACTTCCACCATTCTAAAACTGCCACTACTGTAAGATATAAGAAACCATAGTCCTTTGTATATAATTTTTGTCTAGGTAGACCAGTTGGTGGCGGGAAATAAGTTCGAATATTAAATGTAAAAAATATATAATTGTTGGTCCAAACATGGCCCTTCAGCCAGCCCTAAAGTTAAGATAACTAAAAAAAAACTCATGGAGTCCTTTTTCTTCGAGTCCTTTATCTTTAACGAAACGTAGCGACCTTATCTCCTATGCCTGTATTAAGCATTAAAAGTGCCACTGACAATAGAGGACCTACAGCTTAACGTGGGCTCCGAATCACGCTTCTATTCCAGAGTAGATTTGCTAGGCAGAATCCCTACCTGGTTTGCAATTGCCTTGCGAGGAAGAACGGTTATTAAAAATTCGATACTGGGAATTGAACCTTCAGCACAGAAGTCTAATGTGCTGTCCTCTAGCACAGGGGTCTCCAAACTTTTTAGCCTAAGGGCCATACTGACTCCTCCACTAAGTTCCAAGAACCAAGACCTAGCTAGTTCAGCACACCAACATAATGTAGTTGTAGAATTACGCGCAAATTTTCGTATTGGGATTAGCCTGGCGGGTGGGATATCTATGGCGCAGGGCGTGGGGGTGAACTCCGCTCCGTTCGCAATTTCGGTTGGTACTTAGGGGCAAGTGTGAGGACATTTCATTGCGGCGGAGGTAGCCGCTGTGCGTTACGTATTGTTATGACTACTTACGGCCATGCTAAATGTATAGTAGTGACATCTTGCGGAGAGTAGAGAAATGTCAATTATGCTTGGTTAGTCGAAGTATATAACGCCATCTTGTAGCGAATAGCAGAGCTAGAGCATGTTCTGGAAAACTTCTGCTGCGTGATCGCTTGTCTAGAAGATTCGAGTACTTTCTAGAGTTTTCGAATATGTTCTACGAACCGAGGACGCGTGGTACAAATACGGGAGACAACCGAGAGTTGGACAGTTCCAAAGTTTGAATTCGGAGCGACAAGTGCGATCTGAAAAGCGAAATATAGTGCGACTAGTGTGTTTTATGACTATAGTTGCTTAGTGAAAATACAGTGTGTTTAATTGTGAGTGTTTAATTTAATTAAAGGTATCTTAAAGATAAATCCAGTGCATTTTGTTTCCATCAGAACAACTGCTCTTAATAGTATTAATTGGCATTATTTTGATTTGAAGTTACGTCCCTTTTGTGTGAATTTGTATAAATATGGAAAAGAAACGAAAGATAGATACTGAGTGCAGAACATTTAAACAGCAATGGGGATATCAATATTTCGTGATTGAGTCAAGTAATAAGGCAATGTGTATAGTTTGCAATGAAACAATTATCAGTCCTCAAAGAATACAATATAAAACGTCATTATGAGACTAAACATTCTCAGAATTACTCCAAATTTACAGGAAGCCTACAGTTAGAAAAATATGAATCTTTGAAACGCGGGTTGAAATATCAGCAATTGTCGTAAATACAGAACAAGAAGCAGCAACTTGTGCTAGTTTTCGCGTGGCTCATTCAACAGCGAAACATGGGAAACCATTTATTGACGGCGAATGAATTAAGAAGTGCATGATTGCAGCAGTAGAAGATATGTGTGCACAAAAAGCTAATTTATTTAAAAAGATCAGTTTGTCAGCAAACACTGTGGCTCGAAGAGTAGATGATATTGCAAAAAATATATTTACTCAATTGTCTGACAAAAATCGACACTTAGAGTGGTTCTCTTTAGCCCTGGATGAGTCAACAAATGTTTCAGATACTGCTCAGGTATTACTTTTTATTCGAGGGATTGACAAAAATTATGAAGTGTATGAAGAGCTTCTTGACGTTCATAGCATTCACGGCACGACCACTGGAAAAGATATTTTTAAAGGAGTTAAAAATGCCGTTCAGAAAAACAATCTTCAAAGGAAAACCTTGAAGTGTATCACTACTGATGGTGGCAAAAACATGTGTGGAAAAAATAAAGGTATCGTTGCTCTTGTATCAAAGGCCGTAGAAAATGACGGTGGTTCAAAACCATTAATCGTACATTGCATCATTCATCAACAGTCTTTCTGCGGAAAATGCTTGGATATGTCAAAAGTTTTAAAGCCAGTCATGTCAGCTGTCAATTATATCAGATCACATGCGCTCAATCATCGTCAATTCCGCGAGTTTATTGAAGAAATTGGCGAAATTGACTTACCATATTATACTCCAGTACGTTGGCTTAGCTGCGGAAAAGTTCTAACGCGATTTTTTGAGCTCCGAGCAATAATCGAAATTTTCTTGAATGAAAGGAATCGTCCTCTGGCTGAATTACAAAACAATGAGTGGTTATGGAAGTTATAATTTTATACAGATTTAACTAAACATATGATTGACCTTAATTTAAAATTACAAGGAGAAAACCAGCTTCTGCCTGATTTACACACTCATATTAAGTCCTTTCCACAAAAAATGTTTTGTTTCAATCTCAATTAAACAAAAAATGTTTCACCCATTTTAATACATGCCAAACATTCAATCAGCAAACTGAGACTCCATTTCCCGTAGATTTCGCAACTAAAACTTTGAGTGCTTTAAAAATAAATTTTGAGTTTCGTTTTTCAGATTTTACAATTGCAAACGATATCAAGATTTTTCAAAATCATTTTAACGCCGATATAGAAACCCCTGCCCCAGAACTTTAAATGGAAATTATTGATTTGCAGTGTAGGGATATTTTTAAAGAAAAATATTTAAAGCCATCATTGCTGGAATTTTATAAGAATCTTCCACTCACACAGTTTAATCAGTTGCGTAACTTTGCTCGTGACTTTTTTCCGCTTTCGGCACTACTTATGTGTGTGAAAAAACGTTCTCCAAAATACAAAAAATATTTACAGATCCAAATTAACTCATGGGCATTTGAAGCCACTGCTGATAATTTCCACTTGTAAACTTGATCCACAACTGCCAATTGTCAGTGGAAAGTTACAGCTACATAGATCTCATTAATCATAATTATAATGTTTATTACAATTACCTATGTATGTCCCTCATTGTAAGTTTTTAGGATAAATCTCATATCATTAATTACAGTTAAAATGTTCAATTTCATTATGTATTATGTATGTTACTGTGTTTCTTAATTGGTCGTTAAATAAAAACATTTGATTAGTATTTTGTATGATTTACTTACATTGTAAATTTTACAATGTAATCAAAATAAACCATGGCGGGCCGGATTGGTGGTGCTCGCGGGCCATAGTTTGGAGACCCCTGCTCTAGCACACGATCGCCTCGAAGGATCCCTGGATTATTTAAATGGTCTTAGATTTGATACTAGGCTAGGATAAGTAAACTACAGTCCCTGCTAGTTCACTTTGTTAAGAATTTTTAAAAACCTTAAATATAATGAAAAATTTTATATGAATAAAATTTATTTTTGGAAAACGTCGTCGACGGTTTCCTATAATTCCAATATGGTTCTAATTTAAAAACTTGACATCTGTCCTAATTTAAAACGTCCCTTGGATAAACGGAATCTTTGGTGAAAAACGAGCTCTATGAAATATCCTAGAGGTTATACAATAGGCGGATTCTGTGTGCCTTTACTTGTACAAATTTAAAAAATCTTGCTGTAGAATATATAATTAGTCCTGTAAATATTTGTTTGTGTGTGCGGTATTTAAAACGCAAACTCATTCGTAAATTATAACAGTGTAAAAACGAAAGCATAAAAATCGCATTTTCTGGTGATTTGCAAGACGGTGACATGAAAATTAATTAAAATAATACCAATACAATTATTTTAAAATGCATACGAGAATTGTAGAGTTCTCTTTCAAACCTACTAGAAACAATAAAAACTGGTTATTATAAATAAATGAAATAGAGTTGAAAACTTTAAAATGTAGAAGCAAATCAAATTTTGTCCGCAAGTTTTACATTAGTTTACTCATACTGTATATCCAATGATCCTTAAACTATTTCAATGCCAGTACATCATTTTTTTTATTTTTCCATTGTTGCCAGCAGTGAATATCAGCCAATTCAGTCCAAGTCCTTTCAAATAGATAAAGATATTCACATCTTCTAACTACTCGAATACAAGATGCTGCTTGGAAACCTACAGCAAGTGCAACGAACAATTCGCCTAAAATAAGAAACATCCCTCGCCATAATCGAGACCTTACAGCAGAAAAACGTAGTGCACGAAAACAATGGCAGAGAACCACCAGAAATAGACATGATAAAATCTCATACAATAGATCAATCCATCAGCTGCACTAAGGTTGCCACAATACGCAACCTTCAAACACTACAATGAAAGGCTGTTATAGGACTAGCATTCCGTATGGAAAGCCACAAACAAAAGCTTAAAAAACCTATCATCGCAACACCAAGAATTACAAAACGGAATAATAACTGGGCCAGGTCACATAAAACAGATACTTTCACAACCAGGCAACCTAAAGCAAATAATGAAGATGACGATATCGAACCTTTCCTTGGTGCTACAGCTTTCTCATCAGCCGAAGTTAGGCGGCAAATCATGGTATTCATATTATTAGGATAGTTAATAGGAAACCTCCCTGGGAAAGCTATAGTTTTACTTACTATCATGTAAAACAGTATTCTAAGATTATGCTATTTCCCCATTCAATGAAAATAAGCACAAATTATCATGGTTGCTAAACCTGCAAAAGCTTCCCATATCCTATAAAGACCGATAAGTGTCCTGCCCTTAATGTCCAAGATCTTTGAAAAGCTACTACTTAAGAGAATCAAAGAATTAGTAAACCTTGCCCAAATAATCCCACCAAATCAGTTTAGTTTCAGAACACAGCATTCGACATAACAACACGATGGGTTTCAATTAAACACACCTCGTAGAATACGAGATACGTATAGACCTCGAACACATAAGTCTTCGATTTGAATTAGCGAAGAGTGTTGTAATGGTAACGACTCCAAACAAGGGAAATGTGGGACTTGCGAATATACCATACATACCAAGACACATTTTTTAATAACGAAAGCTTCCAGGACCAAACCTTCGGTGTCGTGAATCGTGAAATGATTCGAATGGATTTCTGGCTTGTCTGCTTCGTTTACTGGTTAATTATTTACGAGAAGTAATATGTTAAAATTTGGATGAAAATGGAATTACATATTATTTTTTTAAAAACCCCGGATTTTCCAATAAGCGAACAAATATTTTAAAATTAACAGCGCTATGTTGTACCAACAAATGTAAAATCAGCGACCATATTATAACATATCGACAATGTCGAATGGCAGTATGGAAACATAAAACAATGTTTGAAAAAACAATATTGAAACCAGAAACGTACTGTTACAAACATATTTTGCTGGGTTCGCTGACGTTCAAAACATCCTGCTATTGCTAATCCGGGAAAAATTAAAGAGGCACTTCGGTAAGTAATTCAAGACTATCTACAAAAAGAGAGCAAAGCAAGTATCTTCAGAATTTACGATTTTCCTCAAATGTAGCTTGTACGAAAGAGGTTCGTACAATAGACTGAATTAGTCAGCAAAAAGATAAGTGAAAAAATAACATTCTTATGTGATACTCCACAGACCGATTATAAACGTCTGCGGTTACATAATAACGATTAATGTGCCGCTTCTTGGACACTGTGTATCTACATATTATGAAACTATTTTTTATTAAAATAAAATAATAAGCATCCATGCACACATACAAATAAGTTAAAATGGTTGCTTCCATTGCATAGTAAGTTTGAGTGAGATATGATATATTATGGTCCCTAGAAAACCCATGACAATGATCTTTTAATTACAATCAATTTCCAAAAATGTAAATTAAACTTTGGGGCGTTGCAAATACAATTATCGATTAATTATCTAACTCTGACGTATTACTAATCTTTTATGCATTAGTAAGAAACAATGCTCTACGTAACTGAAGGCATTAAAAATCATCCGCTTTGTAAGATTTGGGCATAGATCTAAATCTTAGATGAACTGTAGCAATTCTTAAGATTAAAATTTAACTTAAGCTATTTCAAATATGTTTATTGGTTTCAACCAAAAAAAAGAATCATACAGAACTAAAGCAGTGCTATTGGTGTTCTTCGCTATCTTTTAGTTAACTTTACATTCCTCACCTAATCGCAGTTTTTAGTAGACGCACTTCACCCACTCATCGGTTCTTTTACCCACAAACTCGCCGGAAAAAAACTATTTGTCATGTTATCAGCGTGTGCTTGTCACGGGGAAGTGTTTCTAATGCTACAAAAATACTATTTTAGGACGAAAAGGGGCTAAAACTGGAATTCTTATTTAATGAACAGGTTTAAAAGGTACTTTTTATCGTTTCAGTTTGAACAGTATCTATAGAATGAAATCGTAAAACGTATCGCAGTTACATAATAAGGTCTTTCTAAGCTCTAACCACACAATTATTATGTCTTTATTTTGTCCAACTTCCTATGTGCTTAGGAAGTGTAAATATTGGTTTTATAAACGACTACTTACACCCAAAGCATGTATAGTTCAATCAAAATCCCTTGACGAGAGTGACAGCGACCAAGAACATTTGGAAAGTTACGGTGAGAGTACGATCACTGACATAGCAATGTATATCAATAGACACATTTCAATTTAATATAAAAAAATAAAAAAGAAAATTAGAAAACAGACAGAAATGATTAAGAATCTAATGCTATTGAAGTGCATACTAGAAAATAATCATAGTCATAGGTTTCCACTATGATTATTTGGTAGTATGCACTTCAATATTCAGTCTCCACCGCTGATATTTTTGATAATTGTTCTTGTGATTCCAGTTGACGTGCGAGAAGGATAACAATCGCCAAGTACAGGTAATGTAACGCTAGGCAATACAACTTCAGAAATTTTAAATGATGCCAAATTGGCTGCGTTAGGCAATGTTCAAATTTAAATGTCAATGCATTTTTGTAATCCTCTGGTTGCGTTTACAGGGTTTCTTAAATTTTTGAATGTAAGAAGCCGATGATGTACCTTAACTTTCATAAGCATGGTAGATAATTGCAACCTGCAAAATCATTTCAATTTTAAAGTATCCGAAGCTACAACTCTCGTTGATGCATTTCAAGAAAAGCAGTTTACGTAAGAGCACGAATTTAATAAAACCGCATTTCGGTTTTCATTAACAAGAATTTCCATAATTTCTCAATTACTATTTGTGTTTTACAGTTTCAATGAAACAACTTCATAGTTCGAATGTGCTCACATACAATACCAACAGATTATCCACAGTAATTTTACAAAGATCACATTGTAGGGTTATTCTTAGCACAGTCAATTTGGAAGAAACTATTCGAATAAAGGCTGAATTCAAAACAATTTCCAAGTACGCCATTAAATTATATTTGTAAGTTATTGTAATAGTACAGTTAGGAAACTTCATAAATTTAATTGGAAAGGTAATTTAACTTCAATTTCTTTGTTTAAACGCAATCGCATTTTTAAATAATTGGAATGAATATTTTACTGGATCGGTCTAAGAAAATAGATCCAATTTTAACTTTTTTAAAATATTCAATTCGATTTTCTTATGACGGTTTTACTCAAAATTGGGTAATCAAAAACAAAAAGGATTTTCAAATAGATTGGTGGCACAATATTCCTAACTGCGCTTCCTTGAAATAAATCAGTTGGCTACGGCACTTCTGAAATAAATAGAACAGGCATTAAACTACATGTGTCTGCATATACAAGTTCAAAATTGTAATGCAATCACTGCCAAATTGATTCATAAAATATAAGCGGAATGTTTCCATTTCTAAAAGCTATAAACCGGGAATTAAACATTTTTGACATGTTTATTATCATGATGTGTCGAATATATTTCCATACCTACGCGAACACCCTATATATGGTGCTATAGTGTGTATTACTTTTCATTATTGACCTAAAATTCTCACATCACATCACAAAATATTGTGAGTATTTGACAGCAAACATGACAATGCTCAAACACCATTGCTTTTTCTTTCCGAACGTCGAAATCTGTAAGTGAAATTGATGTGCAGGCACACACCTTCATTACCAAATCAATCTTCATAGAAGAAGCGTTTCTGGAATGACATCTTACTCGAAATATATAACTTGGCAGTTACACATTTTTACAAAGTACATAGTTTACATCTCGATAAAGCTTAAATATTTTCTAACTAAATTAGGTTAGATAGTAAAATAACTAACAACAATAATTTAAATTAGAAAAACCGAACTGTATCAACAACCGCCTTTTATAATACCTTTTACGACAACAATCAACTTATTATTGCACTATTTCACCAAAGGTATGCTGACCATCTTAGAAAACAATAATGTTTCAAAAAATGTTTCATTTGAACATGACACATGACACTGTTTTGATTTTAAGAAAACTAGAGAAATGTTGTCAACGGGGCTGACATTGACAATACTGACACTGTTCTAATTTTAAGAAAACCAGATAAATGTTTTTGTCATTAGCAGTCTTGATATTGTTTTGATTTTAAGAAAACTTAATAAATTTTGTCAACTGAGGTGACATTGATAGTATTGACACTGTTCTGATTTTAACAAAACTAGGGAAATGTTGTCAACAAGGCTGACACTGACAGTTCTGACACTGTTCTGATTTTAAGAAAACTAGATAAATGTTGTCAACAAGACTGACAACGACAGTACTGACACAGTTATGTTTTTAAGAAAACTAGATAACTGTTGTTGACATTAGCAGTCTTGACATTGTTGTAATTTTAAGAAAACTAGATAAACGGTTCTGTCATTGGCAGTCTTGATATTGTTTTGATTTTAAGAAAACTAGATAAATGTTGTCAACGAGGCTAACATTAACAGAACTGACATTGTTCCAATGTTAAGAAAACTAGAGAAATATTGTCAACGAGACTGACACTAACAGTTCTAATTTTATGAAAACTAGAGAAATGTTGTCAACGGAGCTGGGATTGACAGTATTAACACTGTTCTGATAAAATGAAAGCTAGAGAAATGTTGACAACGAGGCTGACATTGACAGAATTGACACTGTTCCGATGTTAAGAAAACTAGAGAAATGTTGTCAACGAGACTGACACTGACAGAACTGAGAGATGATTTTAAGAAAACTAGAGAAATGTTGTCAACAGAGCTGGCATTGACAGTATTGACACTGTCCTGATTTTAAGAAAGCTAGCGAAAAGTTGTCAACGAGGCTGACATGGACAGAACTGACACTATTCCGCTGTTAAGAAAACTAGAGAAATGTTGTGAAGGAGGCTGACATTGACAGTACTGACACTGTTCTGATTTTAAAGAAACTAGCGAAATGTTCGAAACGAGGCTGACATTGACAGGACTGACACTGTTCTGATTGTTAGAAAACTAGAGAATTGTTCTCAAGGAGGCAGACATTGACAGTACTGACACTATTCTGATTTTTAAAAAAGGAGAGAAATGTTGTCAACGAGGCTGAAGTTGACACTACTGACATTGTTCTGATTTTAAGAAAACTATAGAAATGTTTTCAACGAGGCTGAGATTGACCGGACTGACACTGTTCTGATTTTAAGAAAACTAGAGAAATGTTCTCAACGAGGCTGAAATTGACAGGACTGACACTGTTCTGATTTTAAGAAAACTAGAGAAATCTTGTCAACAGAGCTGGTATTGACAGCATTGACACTGTTCTGATTTTAAGAAAACTAGCGAAAAGTTGTCAACGAAGCTGACATTGACAGAACTGACACTATTCCGAAGTTAAGAAAACTAGAGAAATGTTGTGAAGGAGGCTGACACTGACAGTACTGACACTGTTCTGATTTTAAGAAAACTAGCGAAATGTTCTCAACGAGGCTGACATTGACAGGACTGACACTGTTTTGATTTTTAGAAAACTAAAGAATTGTTCTCAACGAGGCTGACATTGACGCGACTGACACTGTTCTAATTTTTAGAAAACTAGAGATTTTTTCTCAACGAGGCAGACATTGACAGTACTGACACTATTCTGATTTTTTAAAAAGTAGACTAATGTTGTCAACGATGCTGACATTGACACTACAGACACTGTTCTGATTTTAAGAAAACTAGAGAAATGTTCTCAACGACGCTGACATTGACAGGCCTGACACTGTTCTGATTTTTAGAAATCTATAGAAATGTTCTCAACGAGGCTGACATTGACAGGACTGACACTGTTCTAATTTTTAGAAAACTAGAGATATATTGTCAACGAGGCTGACATTGACAGTACTGACACTGTTCTGAATTTAAGAAAACTAGCGAAATGTTCCCAACGAGGCTGACATTGACAGGACTGACACTGTTCTGATTTTTAAAAAAGCAGAGAAATGTTGTCAACGAGGTTGACATTACACGACTGACACTGTTCTGATTTTTAGAAAACTGGAGAATTGTTCTCAACGAGGCTGAGATTGACAGCACTGACACTGTTCTGATTTTAAGGAAACTAGAGAATTGTTCTCAAGGAGGGTGAGATTGGCAGGACTGACACTGTTCTGATTTTAAGAAAACTAGCGAAATGTTGTCAACAGAGCTGGCATTGAGAGTATTGACACTGTTCAGATTTTAAGAAAACTAGCGAAATGTTCTCAATGAGGCTGACATTACACGACTGACACTGTTCTGATTTTTAGAAAACTATAGAAATGTTCTCAACGAGGTTGACATTGGCAGGACTGGCACTGTTCTGATTTTAAGTAAACTAGAGAAATGTTCTCAACGAGGCTGACACTGATCGACAGGACTGACACTGTTCTAATTTTTAGAAAACTAGAGATATATTGTCAACGAGGCTGACATTGACAGTACTGACACTGTTCTGATTTTAAGAAATCTAGATAAATATTGTCAACAGGGCTGACGTTAACAGTCTTGCCATTGTTCTGATTTTAGAAAATTAGATAAATGTTGTTGTTCTTAACAGTCTTGACATTATTCAGATATTAGAAAACTAGATGAATGCTGACAACGCGGCTGACTGTTCTAATTTTTTGAAAACTAGAGAATTGTTCTCAACGAGGCTGACATTGACAATACTGACACTGTTCTGATTTTAAGAAAACTACATAAATATTGTCAACAAGGCTGACATTAACAGTCTTGACATTGTTCTGATTTTAGAAAACTAGATGAATGCGGCTGACATTGACAGTCCTGGCACTGTTCTGATTTTAAGAATACTAGATAAATGGCGACACTGGGGCTGTATGATTCATATTCTTAACGAATGGTAGGTTGTGTTAAGGGGCAAAAAATTCATAAATTTGCATTAAAATAACTTATTACGTTGGCAATAGTTTTGTTATAATATCTTGACAATTTCAGACCTTATTATAATCTCGGGTATGTTAACTACAAAAACCAGTATGTAGAAAAGCTTCCTATAAGTAGATCAGCACTGACATTCGAAAACGCTTTTAGACTATTCTAAGGCACTTTAGTAGCCGGTTAAAACTAATATACTCACGCAGAAAACATAAAAAATGAGATACTCCATTTCTCTGAAATATATTTTTACATCCCAGTTTAAAAAGAAGCTATCATAATAGATTGAGGAGTAGCTCACGAATCCAGCTATCAATGTATATGATAATTACATATCCCTTTTACATGTGCTCAACCTTTGGTTAAAACAGAACTCTTGTACCAGAAAACATACATTTACTAATCTATTAGATAAAGGCAGTACAATTTTGTACATTCATAATAACATTAGGTTTACAATGTATAGTTGTATTATTTGAAAGTAATTCTTCCTTGATTATCAAAAGAATTTCCGCAACGGAAGAATTATTCTGTTGGATTCTTACACAAAAACAGTAAATATATACATCATTACTTCGCAGTGACACATATTTTCATAGTGCTTATTAATTTCTTCGGACTTGGACCCCGTCGTCATAGAACTGATCGATGCTAACATTTCGCTACCCGTTGCCAGTAGCATTATAAAGCGTAGCCATTACAGCTACCTGCAACGGTTAGCCAAACGTCAGCATAAATCATACTTGCGTTGAGCATAAACCGCATGTTTGATTGGCTTAAGGAACTTTACATCGAAGATCTCCTTCGCAATTCCTCGTAAGTGCGATAATTCAGCAATTTCTAAATACCGTAACTACTTGAATCTCTTCAAAAATTATTTAGATTTCGCAGATATTAGAAAATACAGATGTAATATTTTTATTATAACTATCGATTATATAAATTCGGGAACAACGCAGACGTGTTTTTACCAATACAAAAACAGGGCATTGCGGAGGAGTTATTCAAAAGGCATTCATTGAGTCTGGTAAATTCTAAACTTGAGGCAAAATCGTGTAATTCTGACGCAATTTAAACTGTGTGGGTGGGTGAAAGGATCTAGTAACCCTAAGGCGATACCACGGCGATTGCTTCTTTATACACCCCAAATTAATTAATATTTACTTATCCATAATTAAGGGACAAATTAGTTGGTGATTAATTTTGGGTGGAACAAACAGAACTGTATTAGCATGAATTAATATACCCCAAAACTTAAACCTACTAAGAATTGTTAAAATAGGAAATTTGTGTTGGAAAGGTTTCTGTTATATCCACAAATTTCCTGTGAAAAACCAAATAAAGTAATCGCGTGTGATTTTATGTGGTTTTCGGTTGGAAAAACCGCATTACATATGTGGGCAACGCAAGAACCGATTCAATTTTGACCCAAACATTTTCCGACTGTATTATATATGTGGAGATATTTTACACAAGCGTTACTTTTTATTTTTATGTTTACCTATTCCATTTTCCTTTCCCAGGTTTCCAATACCGGCGGGCGTTGCAATTTATATCGAAAATAAAAACAAACGCAGCTTTGACACAGGAAATGTCTAAATTCAAATAGGGATGTAGAACGTTATCCTCATATGATTTAGCTCAAACGGCTCAAACGATATGGTACGTTATCCAAAGAAACATGTTCCAATTACATTTATGAAAGCCATTACCGTTCGAACGAAAAAGTAATTGTTAGTTTTGTTTGTTTGGGTAGTTAAATTTCCTTCCATTTTATCGCTTTTACTTTGTGTGTTTGTGTTTGTAAGACCCAGTTCTCATTAATAATTTCCAGTAGAATTGCCTTTAAAAATACAAAAAGCTTTTATATTTTGAGTTTCAAACCACACGTAATCCATTTCAGACTCCACTGGTTTCAGCTAAAAGTACAAAAATTTGGGCTTTATGAAACTATAAGCGAACACGTTCTATTGTTATCTGTTGACGGGGAGCAAAATCGAAAGCTAAACGAAACTGAAACGAATGACGTCAAAAGATATGAAACGGTACCCAACCAATCAATTCTGTAACAATGTCTTCCACTGAACGCTCTAAGAGTGATGCTAAACAAACTGACAACGTCGATTGTTAAATATCACCGCTTTCTAGTAAACAACTTGCTGCATACAGGACGTTAATTTCACACATACACTACATCGCATTTTTAATTCACGAGGGCTAATCAACACCAAAGAGGATCTCAGGAGATTTGCCTTGGCGGGGAAAACGTGTAAAACATGGAACAAGCAGACCTGAATTGATTTGCTCGATAGCGACCGTGTACCCTTCCCGTTCTATACAAATAATTATAACAGACGTAGGTTATCAAAGTATATTTACACTTTATTGACGTCATTACATAGCCACTATTAATTCCGCTAAGCAGTAACCGTTCTAATAATTCGTTATTAGTAGACCGGCTACGTTCCACCAGTTTGACACTTAAAAGCCCAAACATTTTCAGCAAATATTTGTATTTTCACTTTCCCGAGAGATATATCGATTCACTTCTATTTTCGCTTGCTTCCACTATAAAAGCGAAATTGTATTATAGTATATTTAAGCAGTAGCCCATGTTTGCGGGATCAAGAAGTAGGAAATTGTGTTTTTTAATTCTCTGTCAATCGAAAATTTGCATTACGACACAACTATACGTGTTATATAGACGCTATTTACTATTTCTGTTCAGCATTATATTCTAAAAGATACAATTTACAATATTTTACTCCATTTAAAATATCCAATTATGGTATAGTCGAACTGAATTAGCTACAGTGCGTCTTGAAACCGTGTTATCATAAGTATGTGTTAAAGGTCCATGTTCAGAGTGGTTGATGTTAATTAGCCAGCTATTAGCAATATTAAAGGTACAAGAAAACAATTAGCGAATATCTTTTAAGGGTATTGGACCTATGTTTTGGTACAATTAATTATTTTGTATAAGCTAGTGTTTTCAGGAAAAAGAGGAAATTACGGTTTTCCATTACACGTTAAATACTCTTCTTCTTCTTCTTCTTTTATTTACGCTTTGAGCTTGTGTTTCTTCACACGATTTAAGGGTATTCTTCTGAAGTTTTCCAGCTGTCGGCCCATCATTTCGGCAGCCTTCCGGATTGTCTTATGAAATACTGTTTATGATAAAACATTACAAGTGCAGATTTGCACCGAAATTGGATCAGGCAATTCGAATACCAAAATCATAGTATCGGCTTTTATTGATTACTTGACAATTAACGTTCACCATCAGATAACTTCAATATATTCTTCACTCTCCCTGTCGTACCCTTTCGGGTGTCGGAATTGGGTAGGTTCATTTGATCTCTTCATTCACTCATTTCTTCCATTTGGCCCTGTTAGCTGTCATCGTCTTCAACTCTTCGATTGTTTTACCCTTTTTTTTCCCACGTCTATTATTTCTGTATCCATATTTTCGTTGGTCTTCGCCTTTTCCTTATCCTGTCTTCCCTTCTTCACTAGTTTATTTGTGTTCATTCTCATTAGATGTCCGAATCAATTTAGTAGTCTCTTTATTACTTTATTCCCTATTGGTTCTTGTTTGATTCGTCTTCTTCTTCTCCGCCGTTTGCGATCCATTGTTGGACATAGGCCTCTCCCAATGCTTTCCATGCTATCCCATCATGTGCTTTATGATGCCAGTCTCTTCCTGCTATTGTCTTTACATCATCCAACCATTTTTTTTTGGGGTCTGCCTACACTGCGCTTTGTTAATCGTGGACGCCATTGGATGCTTCTGTTAGACCATTCACTGGAGATTTTCTTGCGACGTGGCCCTCCCAGCTCCACTTCTATTTTGCTGCTCTCTGTAATATGACAATTCTTTTGGTAAGTTCTCTTATTTCAGTGTTTCTTTTCCTCTCTCTCAGGTTTATTCTCAGCATGGCTCTCTCCATTGCCCGTAATTTCTCCGCACTTTTCTTTGTACGTATCACTGTTTCTATGCCGTAGGTTAGTACTAGCAACACACACATGTCTAACACTCTTCTCTTTAGGCATATCGGTATATCTTTGTTTTTGAGAATATCTCCCAATCTGCCAAATGCTGCCCAACCTTGTCTAACTCTTCTTGTGACTTCTGCTGTTTGGTTCTGTTTCCCTAGTTTTATTACATGTCCCAGGTATATGTATTCATCTACTGTTTCCATTGGTTGTTGTTGCAAGGTAAACTGTTTGTCGTCATTGGACATTATCTTTGTTTTGCTCCGGTTCATTTTAAGATGAAGATATTGTTTGATTGTTTCTCTTATTATGTTGTTTGTAATTCCGTCCCATTTCGTCTTTCCAGCTATTTTCCTTAGGTGTTTCATCTCCATTGCATCCAGTTTTCCGATGTGTTTCTTTTGTATCGTCCAGTTTTCACAGGCGTAGATTAGAGTTGTTAAGACTATGGTATTGTAAATCCTTAATTTGGTTTCATTGTTCATTTCCCTAGTAATGTTCTTAGTGCGTAATACAATTTGTTCGATTTATTCGCCCGATTCGCTAGTTCTACATCTATATTTCCATCGTTTGTTATAATGCTTTCTAGGTATTCAAATGTCGTTACTTTCTCGAGATTTATGTCCTTGCATTTTATTTGAGTGTTGTCCAATTCTCTCTCATTTATTACCATTATTTTGCTTTTCTGTATGTTTACTCCCATTTTCAGCATTTCAATCTCTTCCACTCATATATCCATTAATCTTTGTATCTTCCTTTTGGAATCCGCGTACATTAGTGCGTCCAATATCATCGGCTCTAACCTTTCATATCGTATTATACTTTGCAGTTGTTCCGTTCTTTCTCTGGTTTTTTTAATCAGCTTATTCATTATTAGTATGAAGAGAAGGGGACTGAGACTATCTCCTTGTTTAATTCCCTTCTTCCATTCGAATTCTTCTGATCTTGTCCCTGTTATCTGTACCTTTCCTTTCACTCTATTGTAAGTATTGCGCACTATTTGTATAATTGCTTTCGGAATATTAATTCCTTTTAAGCAGTTCCATACCACCTCTCTCTCTACTGAATCAAAAGCCGATCTTAGGTCTATAAACGCCAAGATGATTTCTTCCCCACTCTGTAGACTTCTCTCTATTATATATATTAATAATAATAAAAGGCAATTTCAACAGGTATTTATTTTTATTTTGGCTTTATACGTATTTCGACATACAATATGTCATTATCAAAAGCATTTAATGAAGTAAACATTTGTAGTTGCTTGGGTAACAGCACACTGGAT
>JABXWE010027380.1:0-21035 GCA_014611495.1 Limonius californicus | reverse complement strand
TGGATGCTAGGCTTTGGGTGTGAACTGACGTGTTTTTTTTTTTACGCTGTACTTAAACTACCGTTAAACGGTCGGCTACTAAAATGCCGTTAATAGATCTGACGTCATTGAAATGACGTGTTTGACGGCTTTTTATTGGAATGCCGTTCGCTTCGTGCACTTTCGGGGTCGTACTGACGGCATCTTATTATATTGCCGTTGCTGCACATTATCGGTACTGAATGTTATTTTTGATAAAATATAGAATATGGCATTTTTTATTTGAGTTTTTTATTGAGAACGATACACAAACATGTCATAACTACAAAATATGCTACAGATAGCATTCTCTACAAAACCACAGTTTCGATTTAGGTCGCCTAGACAATCCTGCACAACGAATATGTCTCCATAGAAGGCAGCCACTACAACAAAGTGCTGTATGATTTTTCTGCGTGTCTTTACCGCACACAGAACAAGACCAACATTGACGAAGCCGTTTCTGCTCGACTAGATTGACAATTTTTTCAAAGGTTTGGTCTGTGCAAAAATTTCTAAAAGTAATTATATTATTAGCTATTTATTTTGCATAAGTATTAGGTATCACAAAACTTACCTAATCATGTGGACATCAACAGCTTCATCTAGTACGGCATGAGATATTTCTTCAGGAATCGTCTTAACATCTGAATTTTCAAGAAATTTTCCATTTTTGATATCTTTAACAATGTCACAATTCTTAACAAAGAAATTTAGAATTGAATTCTGCTTTTCCTGATACGATTGTTTTGAAAATGCCAGAGGATTTCTTTTCTTTTTCTTTGGTAGTCCTATGACTGTTAAGTCTTGTCCTTTTGGGCGTCCTCGTTTTTTTATTGAAACAGGCATTTTAATTGTCGACAAAGCGATATCATTCACTCCAACTATTTGATGAGATTGGTTGTTGGTGTCTTGTAAAACTACATCACTGACATAAGAAAGGTGATTCATTTAGATCTTGTATCATCGCCTCCTCTATAATTTCAAATTGCACTAGAGGTGAGGGATTTACTTTATCTAATACGAACGCTTCATTTGTATGTTGGACAACCATCTCGTTACAAAACTCAGATGATTCCACGGATAACTGACTTTCATTTTCAAATACAACTTCGTCATTGCTTGCAATAATAAATTGAGTGTGATTTTCATCTCTGTCATCTACATGCACAATTGCAACATCAGTATCATTGGCCCACAGCGTTTTGAGATTTTTTAATACATTAAGCCTTTGCTCAAACAACATGCCCGTTCGTTGAGCTGCTAAGTCTGCCAGTTCTGTGCATAACAAAAGACATTTTTTTCTTCTTTGCGTGTAGGTACTTGGTGGTTGATAACGTTGTGTGGTCAGTGATACAGACTGAATATTATTATTATTAGATGTACTTGGAAAGTCCTGTTCTGTCGGCTCAATTTCTTCAAGAAAACTCGTTAATGTTCGCTGGTTATCTTTGTAATAGGACATTGTCCATCTAGGGTTTACAAGCGATCTGTCAAAGAGCTCTACCTGCAAATACTTTCTTAACGCAAAAATATGTTTGCAGGGTAAAATCATTGCATTATGTATTACACAGCTGCACGAAGAAACTGTAGTTTGCGTTGATCCCCGATTGTCAGTAATGGTGTAATTACCGTCCGTAGAAATGGTAATATTTCCTATGTGTTTTGAAAGACGGATTTCTCTTAACACATGCTTAGATGCTTCACGTGTAAGTAATTTAAAATACTTTTTTTCATCTGAATCTTCCGGGAACATATTGACGGGTTTCTTTAAAATACCATAAACTGCTTTATGATCCCTCGCTGTCTCCAAACTTGAAATGATTGTAAATAAGCTGTTTATAAAATGCTCCAAAGGACTATTTTTGTCTATAACAGATTTTAATTTGGCGTTTATAGATTCTAGGCGGTTATTTGTATTGTTTAAAAAATTGTTCGTCAAATAATTTTTTCCTAAATTCCACTCATCTTTGCTACTGTTCCAGTTTTTCATAAAATACTCATACACAGTTCGAGGTGCACTATTCTTTAAGCCTTCCAAGTATTTTTCATATTCATCGTCTGTTTTGGCATAAACCAATTTTTGGATAAGTTCCAAACTAAGTGTACGTTGACTTGGGGTGATTCCCAACTTTTGACATGAAATCTCACGATGAAAATTTTTTAGTGTGTGGAATACACATATTATAAGGTTTGCAGCGGGAAAGCAATTCTTTATTACTTCTCTTTCATTTTAAGTCCTTGTCTGTCATTATGCATTTCACGTTAACCCATGATGGATTTTCATGTTTGAATGTTTCTAAGAACCAGGTAAAACTTTCCTTATCTTCTGATGCCAATATACACACACCCACTACTTCAGTTTGACAATTACCGTCTTCGACAATTAAGAGAAATACAGGTACTTAATCCTATTTTAAGTAATTTATATGTAGCATCCATTGCAAGGAATTCTGGAAATGCCGTCATTGTGCTTTTCATGGTTGGACTTTGGATAAAAAGCCCTCTGAAATTATAATCTTCGTCTCGCAAGACAGCTGCATGGGCACCTGAAAACAGTTGAAATTGGTTACCAATAATATAATAATAGATGATTCCAGTTTACCGTATTTAGCTTTAAGTATATTTAAGCAGTTATTCAAGTTCTCTCTTTTTGATTGATCATGTTTCTTCATATTTGTTAAATCTTGTAAAGTAACAATTTTACCAGTGCTTTCTTGCAATTTTTGTTGTAACATTTTTCTGTTGGCCTTCATATTCAAATAATCCTTTACGTTTTCCTGCATGTTGCTGGAATATCTTCTTTGGCTGGGGGTATGTGCATGTAAGACCTACACAATATATTATGATATGAAAATAAAATAAAAATGTAGGTAATATTATATGCGAACGTCCGACACCCTTTCTATCACCGTATGATCGAGTAAAATAGAGAGTTGGAGTAGGTAATGGCAATGACTGAGCCAGACAGTGGGCAGCACATCGGCTTCTGTTGCAACATTGCTTGCAATCGTGACGCAGTGGTCTACTCGACAACTATTGTTTTTACTGAACTACGCTATGTACCTACCTTTGAAGTGACATGATTGTGTTTGCT
The DNA here is from genome assembly GCA_014611495.1 of Limonius californicus. Classification (NCBI taxonomy): domain Eukaryota; kingdom Metazoa; phylum Arthropoda; class Insecta; order Coleoptera; family Elateridae; genus Limonius; species Limonius californicus. Next base: position 17,920 of record JABXWE010027380.1, on the reverse strand, counting down.
TTGAACCGACGTTACTTCTAGTGTTTTTCCATCAGACGATGCCTTGAATCTTACATGTGCTTGGCAATCTTCTTTAAATGTCCAAGACTGCCGAATGTTTTTCCCACTAGACTTAAACTTCTTTCCACCGTGATTACATGCATAAAGAAGTTGATAATATATCAAAGAGCTTTCTATGGGTCTCACAATTTTACTACTTTCAATAGTACGTGCATCTCGTTTCCAAAATGTAGTGTACGTACCAAGTTCCTCAATCGCTTTCTTTGCGTCAGCAAATGAGCTGAACCTGTCGCCAACTTTCAGCATTCCCTCCATGTAGGTATTATAATTAATATAATAACCTATAAAAGTTGGTATAACATAACAATAAAGAAACTAACTGAAACACTAACCCCAATCTATAGCATTAATATCCAGATTCCTAAACACTGAACGCAATCGCGACGAAAATAACATGAAGTAGGTATAGTATATTATAGTGCCAATAATGTGCAGCAACGGCAATATAATAAGATGCCGTCAATTCGACAACGAAAATGCACGAAGCGAACGGTATTCCAATAAAAAGCCGTCAAACACGTCATTTCAATGACGTCAGATCTATTAACGGCATTTTAGTAGCCGACCGTTTAACGGTAGTTTAAGTACAGCGTTTTTTTATACCGGGTTGTGTCGCAGCTGTTCTGCTAATTGAGTTATCGTTTCGTTTTTTGCGTTTAGCAAAAGAATCTTCGACTTGGGTCGTATTAAAAATATTAGCAGAGTGTCAGCTTTTTGCAAAAACAATTCAGTGAATTTGTTTTCTCGACTTGTATCGGATGAAAGCGATCAAACCCGCGGAAGTTTTGATTTTCGAGCTGTTTTAAGTGATCCTCCCATCCAGCGGCGGAGATATTGGCACGTGAAATTCCCGCCTTTTCTCTCTCGACATCGAAAAGGTCCTGTCAGAAGCGATCCAATCTTCATGGGCATACCAGCGAATTTTTCCCGTTCCCGAAGATCTTAGGAACACCCCAGTTGTGCCTCTCTCTGCTCCCTACCAAACAACACTAAGGTAGGAGAAATTCTAATTGTGTGCTGAAAACTGTTCCGAGCTTAATTTTCAAGTTTCATGTGCTGAACCTTTTTTTTTTAATACGACTTAAAGCGACCTTCAGTCGCCAGTTATTCTTTCTTCTTTTGGTTAAGTAAAGGGTAATCATAAATTGTATTAAATTGTAAACTCCGACGCCACTGGCTCCGTAGACATGTTCTAAGAAATTAAATATCGCAAGCAACTGAAGGCGAGCCTTTTCAGTTCGAACGTTCCAACAAAATCTTGTATTATTTAACCTTATTACCATTTTCCATGTAATCGTTATAATTTTTGTATCATGTCAGTAAACTAAATGAAGTTGAATTATGTTTGTCTTGAAATTTACCACACCTTTTATTTTTGTATATTTTTATCTTTGTGTGCATAAACTTTGCAAGCTTTATATATAGAAGGAGGCATAATAAAGGTGAGTCCTATTCCCGTAAGCCGCTGGCTTCTCGGCCTTCCACGAGTACTGGTTATCTGCTGTGATTTGGAAGGTGGCGCCCGTTAATTGTGACCTATCCTGTACACAACTAGGAAGATTTCCCTCCCTTAAGCGATTTCCGTGAACCACCCCTACTCCTCTGAGCTAAACTGTAGGCCTTTTTCTACCTATCCTGTTGCGGGTTGACGAAAAAGCTCGTTTGCCCCGTAAGAGTATTTTTCATTTTGCATTAGGTATACCTATTGCAATAGCTTTCCAAAAATTAGTAAAGGAGTGCGGAAAACATTGCATATTAAGTCTTGGTATCAGCGAATAAACCAAAATAAATTAATAATGGACAAAAGGAACAACAATTTTAAGTTAAAGTCAACTAAATAAGCAATACTAGCACTTCCAAGAACTTAACTGAAGCAACATATTATTTACAATAAATGCTCGAATAAATTGCCCCCCAAGCGATTGTAAATCGGTTCTCACATTAGCAAGCATTGGTGGGGTAATAGTTGCAAATGCATCCTGAATTTTAATTGGCAGTTCGTCCAGTATGATAGTTCTATCTTCTTCAAATCCATAAATTTTCCACTTAATATGAAGCCACACGAAGATATATTGAAGTCCGAGAATCTAGACGGCCAAGAAATTGTGCTTACGGTTCCAATTACACGATTAGGAAATGTATTTGAAAAGTATTCCCGTATTGTGGGCAGGGCAACCATCTTGTTGGAACCAAATTTCATCCAGTCTGATCTCTAGAACTTACCGCGAAGCAGGAACGATTTCGTTTTGCAGCATATCAAGATATTTTAGACCAAAAGAATGGTCCAATAATGTTATCACCCAATATTCCGCTCCACACATTCAACTTTTGTGGATACTGAGATCGCTAACTGTAATGCTTGTGAGGATTATTTCGCGACCAGACACAACAGACTGAGGGTCGTGTCAAGTATTTATTGGAAACGTACATTCGCTGGTGAATAGAATTTTGCTCAGGAAATTGCATATAATTGTTCGATTTTTCCATGACGTTCTCACAAAATTCCATTCGTCTAACTTGGTCATTTGGGTGAATTTGTTGGGTTGTCAACCGTTTTTAGGAACGATATCCATTTTTTTTGTAAAACTTCTAATACAGTACTGCGATGGACATCAGTATCTTGAGCAATATTTTTGGAAGACTTGCGTGGATCTACTAACTTTTGAGCAACTTGATATTTCTTCACAAAAATCTGTTTGCATAAATACTCCGCATCGACGGGCGGCGAAGGCGGTTCTAACATTCCCAAAGGGAGCGTGGGGAACGCGAAACGTTGAACAAAAAACGTAAAAATCAGCATAAAAACTAAGCCGGCGTCGATGCACTCTACTTATATGACCATATTGAGCTGGGGACCGACCCGGTGCGAGGACGTGGACACGTGCTGGACGCCGATTCGTGTTTCGACTTTGGACGCCCCTGGCGGCCGAACGGTACGAGCTACGGGAAAGTGCTATGCGGAAAAGTTGTTGTCCTCGACGAGCCAACAACATATCCGTTGTTATATTCAATCATCTGTCATTTTTTTCTGGATGAATATTTTTTTATGAAACTCAAGGATCAGACGCAGAATTAAAATACATTTGAAATGAGGTATCACTCAACCCCCTTTGCCATTTAAAAAAACAGCTCAAGATGGCGCCTAGCCGCCATTTTGAAAGTTATAAATATATTAAGTGGTTGAAAAGTTAGTAGGCGGGAGGACATTTTACGACCGCACTATATTCTTACTTCTTGCATTTTTTTATTAACGTTCCTTGGATGTAATGTTCTTTTATAGCTGGCTGGAGAGAGACCACCGTGTTTCCCAAAATTCGGTGTATTGTATTAGTACATGGGATAGGTCGATTTTCGAATGTTACTGCAAATAAAGTTGTACGTAACGAGCTACCGCTATGAAGCCATTGTTATGTTCGTTTGATTTTGCCGCTTCATCTGAATTAAAGTTTTATTTGAATTGGCGCTCATAAGCCGATTACTATATTATTATTTCCCAAATACAGTTTGGCGTGGACCTTTTTTGTTATCATGTAGAACTGCCAATTAATATTTTGTCTACGCGCTTGACCCGCCCTTGAAGGGAGTCCTACGTGTTAAATTGTTCTAGAATTATTGCACCATATTTCGCAATATGATGAAATCCCCCAACTGCTGGACACTTTCGTTTGTTTTTCTCTTGACTGGAATTTAACATCACCTTCGGCCCGATTGCTTGCGATAAGCGCCGTGAACCACCCCTACTCCTCTGAGCTAAGCTGTATGCCTTTTCCATCTATCCTGTTGCGGGTCAACAAAAAAGCTCGTACACCATTTAATAATTTGTACTTTCTCGTTCACTTCATACACATTCATATCGATATGACTGTTATTATTTTGGTTTCTAATTTTTTTTTTTAAATGCAAATTCCGAGAAACTGTGACAGGCAGCTGTCAAATTAGTCATAGTTAATGCTAAGATGATAAAGAATATAACCCATCGTATCTATTTACCTATGTCTAGTATTAAAAACGTCAAAATGCATGGATGCAAATGTTTTTTATATCCTATGTTCGTAGTGCAGACCGCCCATTGGTATGTTGCTACAATAGATCCTAAAAATGCCATCCATTTTCATTTAAGTAATTTGGCAACTCTAATTATTGTTCTGTTGCTACTTAAATTTAGATTTCCCTCCTTTAGCGTCGTTTTTATCACACGCCATTCTGCCTACGAAACTGTTTGGTAACATATTGTATAAACACTTTTTTTAAATTAAATAAATTGTAAATATTTGATCATTTCAAAAATGTGTGAATAACATTTAATAATTAAAAAAAGTTTTCCTGTTCTATGTATAAAGTAAAATGTAAGTTATACACAGCGAAGTCAAACAAGCAGTCTAGATCCTATTATTTCGTTAGTTTTCTACTTTGACCTTTTTACTATAGGAATTCTTCCTCTCCAGTAATACAGGAATATAAAAGATATAGTGAAAAACCGTGTATGACTATGAATTCATATCCATATTTGTAGCTGCGTCATGAATGTATATGCAGCTCTGGTTATTCCGTACACGTGTGTCTGCATAAGTCCGCGCTCCTAACTCTTTATTATTTCACAAAATTGTCGCTTCCGATTCTAGACGTTGTGTGTCTATTGCTTCCCATATTTATATATCAACGCATTCACTTTCATATACGAGCCTAGCCTTATGTTTCTGCCTAGTTCCCTTTTTAGATGTCATTTTTTGTACCTGCGTTTTATAGCTGTTTAATAAAATACTGTAAGCTCTTCTGCATAGCGGTGTACACTTCCATGTCATGATGTACTGGTTAGAATCTTCAGATCATCTGGTATGTATAATCATTCTCTCATTACACTTACGTATCAGTTTTAGCAATTTAATTGCCGTACTGGTGCAATAGAAAGAAACACAATTGAAGTAACACGAAAAATATATCATTTATTCAAAGTAATCTCCATTTACTGTAATGCACTTATTATAACTTTTAAAAGTTTTGGAAAACAGTTCGCAGAGACGTTCGAAGAAACTACTTTTAAGTCTTCCACCTCCCGAAACTGTGTCCCTTTGAGAACAGTCTTCACTTTATAAAAGAAAAAATTCTGTTGGTGCCAAGTCAAATTAATAGAGTGGTTCATTAGTTTTAACAACGCCGTGTTTCACAGGAAAAGACTTCATAATCAGTGTAGAATGGACAAGTATAAAGTCATGCAACAAGAACAGATTACCTTTTTTCTCCTGAAATTACGGAGAGTCGAGAAACGCGCTGCAGTCACCTGTTTATCACTTCAATGTAAAATTCACTATTTACTGTTTGTTCCTCAGGCACTAATTCTTTATAGATTACTTCTGTTTTTCGAAAAAGATAATCAGTATGGTGGTTGCTTCTCGATTTTTGCTAATGAAGTTTTTGTGCCTGTGTAATTGTTTTCCAATCCATTGCATGCTCTGGCGTTTCGTCTTAGAATTCTATTGAACAATCCATTACTCATCACCACTGGCAATACAGTTAAGAAAGTTTACATTGTCACAATCCATCTCTTCACTGGTTTTGTTCATCCGTAAGACTATGGCATAGGTCTTCTTCTTTCCTAAATCTTCATTTAAAATTTGTCCTCTGCTTATACAGTGTGTTTCATTTCTCACCTTTACACTCCTGTATCTTCCTTATTTGTTGTCGAATCGAAAGATTAAAAGCTTACTTTTACAGTTCAATAATTTTTTGGCAAACCAGTAGCCTGCTAATATCAAAAATAAATACGAAAAATGAAGAAATCATAGTAGGCCTAGTGTTATCAAAAAAATATATTAAGAAAAGTTGTTAAGACAAAATAGCGCAAATCTAAATTTTGTTCAAAATATTTCATTTTTAATAATTTATAGTATTAGAATGATAAATGAATTAAAAATTCCATCGTTGTCTTAACAAAGGGTGCTATGACAATCAAAAAGTTTATGAACTATCAATTAAGTTTCAGAACTCTAAATTAAGCGCAGAAGTAAAAGTAACCGCTTTAAAGGTTAGTATAATTGACATAAAATTGAAATCGACAGGAAACCAAATAGGGAAAATAAGAGGGTGTGAAGATGAGCAGCGAAACACGCTGTAGAACTCATCTGCCTTCATTGAGATGATTATTTAGCAATTTTTACCCATAGTTTCACATAATCGTACGACCAAATCCTCAGTTGGTTTCCTCAAACATCCATTTGTGTTATGTCCGTACAGTACCATATACACCCCATATCTAACATCACAAAGATACAGGAATCAACATGCATCTATTTTACTTTTCATATCTGACTACTCTTACTTGTTTGTGTTCATTTTCACCTCATACATTACAGCTGTTTGAATTCCGTAGGTATATTAGTAAATTTTATGTAGTTTAAATAAATAAAAATCAAAGTAGTTACGTACGTTGAATGTACTAAGAAACTACAATGAAAGTATTTACTAATAAATAAGATACAGTTTTCCAATAAGTACGTTTACAATATCTACTTCTTATCATTTAAACAAAACAAACACAGAAAAAGCAAACATAGCATACAAATTGGAACCACCGAGACAAATAAAGTCAATAATAACAAAACAAACACTAATTAATGACTTAATAAATGTTCAGACTGCCGTCCACCTTGCTGTTCACATAAGTCAATCTGCCGGAGAAGCGAATTTCTAACACGAGTTAGCATGTTTGATTGACCTTGATGATTCAATAATTCTTTCACGTAAATAAACCTGAGTTGTTACGGGAGTTTCATAGACGTCGGTTTGTACTTTACCCCACAAAATGAAATCTAACGGTGTCAAGTCCGGACTATTTGGAGACTAAGGATGAATTGCACTTCTTCTAATTAATCTATTATGGAAAGTTTCATCTCGCTAGTTTCTCATAATTCTATGGAAGTGGGCGGGTGCTCCGTAATTAATCCGCTGTCTAACATAAAAAGGAATGTCTTCTAAAAGTTAAGACAAATCATTTTCTAAAAAATGTAAATACATTTGCCATTCAAACTGCCCTCAAAGAAGTGGGAACCAACGATAAAGTTACCAACGATACCACACCACACATTTACAGTCAAAATTCTTTGAAATTGTGCTTGCTGAATCCAATGTGGGTTATCTTGTGAATAGAAATTGCATTTGTGTCTATTGTTACTAAACGTCGCTTCGTCACAAAAAAGAATATTTCTTAAAAAAAAGTGGACCAGTAGTAACTTCGTAACTCAACGAGGGTACTCACCTTCGGTACTGTGTTACACTACTGTGACGTGGTAAGGACGAAACGGGTTTGTTTTTAAAATGTTAAATAGTGAACTTAGGCTAAAGCCTACAGTACTTGCAACTGCTCGTTGGCTTATTTGGGGATTACCAGTTACTAGTTCGATGACTTCAGCTTCTACAGTTGTGAAATGGCGTCTCAGCTTTGGCTTGGAAAACTGTCCGTATTGCCTCAAATTTCTTTCCAAACGCCTAAAGGCATTATATGATGGAGGGGTCTATCTGGCTATATACACTGGCTATATATACTGGCACGATAAAATGATCACACTGCATATCATCTTTACAATTCATGATCTAAAGCTTACTTCTTTCAGTTGTTGTTTTGATCAGCTATCCGTCCCACTATCTCACGCCACCTTCCTCTGTCACAGATTTCCTTTGTGACCAATTTCAGGAAGATATTATAATTGCTTTTACTTAATTTGTCCAACGGTTAGTAATTGGCATCTTACTCTTGAACGCTCAATTTTCTCTTGTAGTATCAATTTTTGTGACCATCAAATGGTGGAAAATTTTTTGCCCAATACATACCCAAATTTTATTAATATTCCTTGATTAACAGTTGAGCTGTTACAGAGATAGCTTTCATATTTTATCTTTCCGTTATTGCGGTTAATTCCTCGTCTGAATTACCGAGTAGGGCATTGTCCTAATAGCACAAGTTTGTTATTTTTAAGCCATAAATAGTAATTTCATCGTCTCAATTAATATTTTTGTTATAATACCCTTGTCGTATACATATATAAAATAGTACCGAAGACAGAAGGCTTCCAGTTTTAATTTTCCACTGATTATACGTTCTGGAATCTTGTAAACTACTACCTCGTTCACTGTGTATAATTTTTGAATTGTGTATACTAGATATCGTGGTGCTTCCATTTTATTTATTATTGGCCACAACTTATTCCACAGTATCCTGTCAAATGCCTTATGGTAATCTACAGAGTATATATAGGAAGGCTTATTGATTTCTCATGCTCTTTCTATTATTTGTCGTACCTTTAGAACTTCTATACTTAAACATACATTTACAGTGTACTCACACATCCTATATGTTCATAATTAAATCTATATGTTTGATGTCCTCCCACCTGCTCGCCACCGTTTGTTCGCCTGCAATTTTCTCGCGAGCCTATGTGCTCGATAACTATTTGCTCGCCAAGTCGATTGCTCGCCGGACAGATGCTGTACAGGTAATTTGTTCTTAAAACAAATATCTGCAGGCATTTAGTACATTCTGCTGATAATTCTCATAATCTTACATTCCTCTAAAGAATGTTGATAGTCAAAGCAGAGTTTCAGTTCTTGTATTTTCAAAAATAATGCTCTCCCTGTACTTATGCCATCGGAAAATAAGAGTAAAGGTTTTAATTATGAATAAAAAGTGTGCTAAATTATTTTACAAACGAATGTATCTAACAAAATATAAACTACTTGTTCTGCGCCGATGCAGTTTTACTTATTACTGCGAGCAAGATAGCTGGTGAGCAAGAGGATGGCGAGCAACTGTCTTGGCGAGCATCTGTCCTAGCGAACAATCGGCTATCGAGCAACAAGTGGCGAACAACGGTGGCGATCAAGTGGTAGCGAGCAAATGACCTAGAACCTTCATAGGTTTGTACAGCATTGAGTGTTTTGCTTCTCAGGTGTGCTCTTATTTATAATGTAGAGCTGTATCAACGGTGCGATCAAAAATACGCGGTTGTTTCTGAACAGCAGCAAATTTTTGATAACCTACTACAATACATTAACCCAATGCTACTAAAATATCAGTTGACAACAGTTAATCAAAGGCACACTTTCCATGAATTGCATTGATGGATGTCCATATATTTACCTCGGCATCAGTAACTAGTAAAGGTTTTTCGTCAATGTTTCAGTAGATTTCTATGGACCAATAATTTAGACTATCCGTTTGCACGTTCAGATTCATGTTTTAAGCTTTCACGATATATCTGCTGCTATATACCTATATATATCTCGGAGCATTTTCTCAGATATTTATATATTCCGTTTCATACTATCTACATACGAGTATACGTATAATTCGTGGTACCCCTATAAATGTTTATATGTGTAGTAATGGTACCTCTAAGTTTCATCCTTACCCTTACCCATACTGTGTATGCTCTTGTTCGTAAATCCGTCTGGTTGTGTATATCAATGTACCTTTAAGTGTATTTCCATGCGTTTTGCGGGTGTTAAAAAATCTATCATAGTAAATCCAACAAAAGTACCTCTGAAAACTTTTTGTCAAATTTTTTTCACGTTATAAGAAGACTTTTTATACCAAATCGTTATAATTCCCAGCATGTTGTGGAACCTTCGCTTGCTCGCAGGCCAGAAAGACTGCGTGGGAATAGATTGCCAGAATTGCGGATTCCATCGTGATAGGCATTGATGTAAATGCGATTCGCACATGGAAAACTGAATTGAAATTTAAAATAGGGAGCGCCTAAAGCTACTCCGATTTTATTGAAAGATTTTATTAGCTTTCCTTTATGGATATTTCCAGATGTATTTATTCTTGTTTTATTACTACGTGTCTACATGGTTATATCATAGATTTTATGAAATGATCAAACCTCAGAAGACACATCATATCCTTCAGGTAGTTACGAATTTTAAAGCTTTAACTATAAATTATCGAAAAATGTAACTGTTACTATTACAACTGTTAGTTTCGACGTATAATTTTTATAATGCCTCAGATATAGTTGAAGTTCAAAGTGTAATGAAATTAGTCGATCATCGTCATCATCAGCATGCAGCAAATCGCATTCACTGTTGGACATAAGCCTCCTCATTGCTTTCTATTTTATTCTATTTTGTGATGTTTGCATTCAATTTCCTGCCACTCTCTTAAGGTCGTCTGTCCATCTAGTCTCCATTATAATATTACTTGCGAAAGTAAAAGAGACAGATTAATTTAAAAGATATTTGTTATTAAATTTTATTATAGTGTCATGCATATATTACGCATCAAAGCTACCAAATTTGACATTTTTACAGTAAATCTTGCTGACTCTATTATTTGTTTTCACATATACACAATATAATTAAAGTAATGAAAAAAGAAAATGGTACAGGTTATGTTGATGTTCATAATGTCCCGTTATATTAATTTTCCAGCAGATTAACCATTTTCAAACAATTAATTCGTACACAATGAAACCGTTAACGACTTTTAATGGTAACACAAACATTCTTATCTACGTAAGGAATTGAACGCCATCTTTTGGTTATATGGAAAATGTCGCTAGTATGTGTGTTTCCATTGGCTAGCGCCGAGTAGAGTTTTCAAGATGGACTGGACGCGTATTTGGAGGCACATCTAGGAATTATACCCTGAATTTTACGCCCAGTGTGTTTTGGGAATCTCCGGCTGCCTTTTTTCTACTTGGACAAAAAAAAGCGTAGCCTGGTTTCTTGCGGCGGGAAGGCAATTTGAGCTCAGCAAAAATAGGGTGGGGTTAAATGTGCTTTTAGCATTATATCTTCATAACATTTTCTTGAACTAAAACTTGATGCGAAAGACGGATTTAATAGGAACAAGAGTCAATAACTTGTTTAAAAAACCGAGAAGTTTCTCTTATCTTTTCATACAGTTAAAATTAAGCTCGTTGGCCATTAGTATTCTTATGAAGATTTACAATTCCAACAAAAAACCTTGTGTGTCATGGTTTTTGATGATTAACACAACTAGGTTGTCGCTATTTCTTTGTTCTTCCGAAGAAATGAGTATGGAGCAACCTGTTGCATCATCCATTTCTTAGTTACATACTTGGCATTAGTGTGTTGGTCTCCTCGTTCTTCCTCCTTGGGACGTCGGTCAAGCAAAAATCAACCTTTTGAGATTCTTCTACCGTGTCACCGAATCAATGTAAAAGCTGCCCTTATTTTCAACTACAAGTAGAGATTGTAATCTGTGATTATTTGTTTACAAAGTGTTCCGATTTGTGAAAAACAGCCGCAGTTGTAATTTCATTGAATAAGGCAACCTTTTATTACCAATTGTTAGCAACTTAATAATAAACTGTACTTGTGTTATGAACTAAGCTGATACCGAGAACGGCGGTTTCGCTTGACTTTACAGTAAATGTTGTAGTCAGTGGCGGCTCGAGCAGCGGTTCTACGCACGTGAACAATTTACAACTGGACTGATTCTGGTCCTGCTTCAAATGTTTTACGTATAACTGTACAGACCTTTTCTTTAATACATGTACCCATTGTTTAATAATTTATGTCTTGATAGGTAAGGAGGAGCAGTAAAAGGTAGGTTCGACTCCCGGAAGCTGTCGGTTCCGGCTCTCTGACGAGGATCATCGTTTAACCGTGAGTTAAACAGGCGCCCACTTATTTTAACTTACTCCGTATATTGTGACGATGAAGACCCTCCTTCCTTTAATAGTTTTCCACAAACCCTCCCTCGTCTGTTGTAAGTGATGAGAACAATCGTCTGACCGGTAAGAAAATTTCGATAACGTATGTATTATTTGTTACGCAACATTCTAGTAGATAATAAATATATATATAAAAGAAAGGTGCGTTGAAAATGGAAAAACCGCCTCTACTTAAACTTTAAATGTCAAATGTATCCATTAAAATAAATGATTATATTTATCTTTCCCAGCAGACGGCTTAAAAAGCGATGCCTTCTTCGCAGACCTTAAATCAGACAAAAGGGAAATACAAATGCCAGTAATTTATTGTTTTCTGCATGCTCCTTTGCTCTGCAAAAGCTCTTCCGACTTGGAAAGAATTCAGATTAGGCGGAGAGGTTGCACTTGATATTAAAATGCGCAAATCAACAACAAAGCCTTTTATTTCAATAACGATTTTTTCGCTGTCTGGAGATCAAAGGAGAGATCTCCCCGAATTTATTCCGAAAGCCTACGTCTACTTCATAAAGAACAAAATAAATTTTAGCTACGAGGAAGGCGTGCTTCCATAACCTAATAAAAATAATTAAGTCACTCCGAACAAAACGGAAATAATTTTAAACGAGAACTTTTACTTGCTCCTTTTACACAAATAGGTACTAAACAGGGGTAGTACATAACAGCTGTTGTACACCTGGCGAGACCATCCACCCGCTTTTTACCACCTTGTAATCAAAATGCCGAGGGTGAAAATGTTTTTCAGGGCAATATACAGTGTGATTGAGTATAGTTATCTTTGTAATTAATAAACTGTTCATCTAATTAAGGTAATAATAAAAATTAGTGCTGATCTATTCAATACAAAAGTTGTAAAACCATAAAAATATATTCTATACTGCCTCCAACGCTTTTTATTAATAGATTTCGTATTTTAAGTATACCAACGCATTTTAAAATTCTGCTAGAATTTAACTACAAGTCATTCGATTTTTAGGTTAGGTGTTTTTTATTTGACCAAATGACGACATAACCTTATTATACACGCGTTATGTCAATATCTACATAGCATCATAGGTTCAGAGTAAATAGAACACATCATCTTTTTCAAATTAATTCAGTATATAACCGTGACTAATAAATAAAATCAATACAAGCGTACGAGGAGGCAAAAGTTATGTTTAATTCTAACTATAAACATGCCGGCCTCGGTGGTCTAGTGGTTAGCGTTTGCCTTTAGATCCGAGGGACGCGGGATCGAACCTGGCTGAGGTCGGTGAGATTTTTCTAGCGGGGAAAAATCTGAAAATGCGCCTTCTGTCGGATAAGAAGTAAAGCCGTAGGTCCCGTGCCACTACGATGTGTGACACGTTAAAAATCACTACTGGAGTTCGAATTACCCCAGATAGGCAAAATTCTTAGTTAGGGTGTACAATGGGCCAAATGTGGCCTAAGTGCATAGAGATGCTTGGAAAACCGCGTCCTAGATCTCGCTCTTTCAAAGCAAGCAAGCAAGCAACTATAAACATGGAAATATAGCAAATGAATACAATACCACTTTATTTTTACTTTCAGAAACTCTTTGTATGTAAATGTAAAATTCATTAACTCAATATCAATTACATATAAAGGGTTTTCCATTAAGAGGTCCCATTTTAAGTTGTTTAAAAACAATATTTTTTTCATGAAATAGTGCAAAAATATTTATTTCAAACCAAAGTACAAACATCACGATTAGTTGTGGAAAATGGTATCTGGTAAATGGCCACCTCGACTTCGTCTGCAACTGGCTGTTCTTTTGAAAAAGTTTTGCTTCACATTTTCGCACAACTGTGGCTCTATTTGACCAATATCGGATCGAATATTTTCTTCGAGCACTTGAATTGTTTGTGGGCCATTAGCGTAGACTTTTTCCTTCACATAGCCCCAAAGAAAAAAATCTGCTGGTGTGAGATCGCATGATCTGAATGGCCAGTTTATGTCTCCGTTCCGCGAATAAGGTGCCCGGGAAATTTCTCCCTCAATAGTGCAACTGTATCGTGGCTTGTGTGGCTCGTAGCACCATCCTGCTGGAAATAAAGATTTTCTACGACCATGTCGTCCAATCTAGGCCAAAGGAGGTCAGTTAGCATCCCAAGGTAGAATTCGGCATTGATTGTCACTGTAGCACCTTCTTCATTCTCGAAAAAATACGGTCCGATGAGACCGCCTGACCAAATTCCGCACCAAACAGTCACTCGTTGGGGATAAATTTTTTTCTGGGCTATTGTTTTAGGGGAAGATGGAAATGGGTTTCATCGCTAAAGATAATTTTTTTCTTTTAAATCATTGTCACCTACCTGCATTTGCAACACCCAATCAACGAACGTTTGGCGTTGTGCATGATCCGCCGGCTTTAATTCTTGGGTCAACTGCGCTTTATAAGCATGCAGGCTAAGATCCTTGTGCAAAATGCGATGAAGACCGGGCTTTGAAATGCCCAATTCCTGGGAACGTCTTGGGATAGACAAACCCGGGTTTTCAGCAACACTTTCAGCAACAGCGGTAATGTTCTCAGCTGACCTGGCGATACGAGTACGAACTGGCAATTTTAGATCAGCAACTTGTCCCTTTTGCTCATATTGTGTGATAAGTTTCACAATGGCACGGCGAGAAGGTGATTCATACCGAGCGAAAACACGACGAACGCTGCGAACTGTCTGGGCGAAATTTGGACCATATTGATCATGAATTTTCACTATTTCTATACGTTGTTGGAGGGTATATCTTTCCATTTTCGCAAACCGTACACTTTTCATTTGACAAGTGTCAAACACTCAAGGCCCTCCATTCCGTAACAGCACGCTAGGGGAGGCTTAGTTTTGATTTTACCCCTGGTCCTTACAACTTCTGTTTATACCTAATTAAACTAATTTAGCCTGCCCGAGCGGTAAGGAGGCTGCTAACTATTAGGACTCCTTCGTGTTATATTGGAACTAATGACTTACCTTGAGCTTGTAGTGGTCGCACCAAAGGTAGATGCAACACTTTGTTTAAATAAAACTATTGTCTCTTTAACGGCGCAGTTAAAACGAATAAAACACTAAGGGGTAAGTCTAAGTTAATTTATTATAATGATGATATAAAGATGAACAAATAAACGAATAATTTTAATTGATGGAAAATGAAATGATGACTTACAACTTATAAGAAGAACTGGGAATTACTTGGTCGCGGAACTATCTAAAGATCCGGTTCCTTATTGAATTTAGAATTTAGGTGTTTATCGAAACCAAATTAGTTCAAGACTGTCTAAACTAATCTTTCTTCCTTACCAAGTCAGCTTTTTGGAGACGGAAACTCAGGCGCTTTGGTAAAGATTGTACCAATGGAGCTCTGTTCTAAAATGTGCTTGTTGCCCACCATTGGTACGCTTTGTTGCCCTTTGTTTACTGATCCCTGATTGTGTAGGGCCAAGCACTTAGCTTTTAAATATATTTATTGGTATTCGACGTTTACTACTAATTCCTCCATGTTCTGACAAGCCGTTTGGCTAGTTATAAGTTTTTCATAGTCAGCCTGGAACTGTGTAATTTAAATGACCTGCCAAAAGGTAATGTAAGTTTATGATCGGCGAGTTCTTCCCAGTTCTCGAGTGGCAACAAAACAAATGCACATGTTAATTGAGCTCCTTTTTAGCACCTACAATTAGCGGCCACAAATTCAGAAATGTCCAAACTACAATAAATCTTAAAACGTACTGCAATAAATCTTAAAACATTTAGGGAGGAAGGTAATGGCTTTTCTGACTTTCGGATTTAGTGTCCGACAATTTTTAACAATGCCCCTCGTAGATCTTTTGAACCTAATTCAGCTAAATTACTATAAATTTGGAAAAGGTCGAAAAGTATACAATTGTGCCATAAGGACCCCAACAATGAGTTTAATAGTTTGTACTTCTATAACTCTAAAAACCGAAGGGTTGGGTTTCCGGACAGTTATTAAAATGCTCAACTTTGAAAGATTTATGAATCTATCTGTTTTTCTATTGTCTGTTTTGTAAATGGAACTCTGTTCTTTGCAGCTCCGTTATTTTCCTGATAGGCGTAACTGTGGAACACTAAACTACTATTGGACAAACCGTGATAAAACAAATTTGTAATAACAAATTTGTTACAATTCAAATGCCAGGGATGTTAAAATGGGACCTCATAGTGGAAAACCCTCTATTTTTAGCCAACCAAATATTCAAAATCACCTTCTTTCCAAAATCTTTAGCTTTAATAACCAGGCCATTAAGATCGTTTTAAAGATTTCGACTTTAACATTCGTTTAATGAAAAACTGTACATCCAGTTGCAATAAATTTAAAAGCATTTCAAAGCTTTCAAACAATAGTATTTTAACAGGCAAAATTGTTGAAAATGCCGATCTCTAAATGTTTACGATTTTAAAGAAAGTATTTATGGAAAATATTTTTTAGTCCGAGCAATAATTTAAGCAAGTTTAGACTACAGAACTTCCTTTGGATGGATTAGCTCGGCTCGTCTGGAAGACTTTCTAATTCTTTTTAATGCCTATAATTGATCTACTTAGTTTTCTATGTATGTGTTCGAATTATCAAGGAAAACCAAACTTTCACGTAGAAGTAAAAATGTATTCTATTTGAAATAAGAAGATTAAGGTAATTTCCATTCAAACCCGAAGTTCAACAAATTTGTGTTCCGTGTTTAATAGTTCAATTGTATATGCATAACAAGGGCTTCAAATTTCTTTTTCTTGAATAAAAACAATACAGTGAACTTCGAATATTTTGGCATAGAATGTCCCTAATTAGGCCAAAATTAGATATTACCGTATTTAATTAATAACTACTTGCAATCTGTATCTTTTGATTTTATATTAGTCCGTATTTGTGTATTCAAATTAACAATTGTAGTCTTACATAGCAATAGCCGCAACACGCTAGAAACTGCTTAGATGTTGTCCGATGAAAGCCAACTCACGTGTCTACAGAAATAGTTATGCTTTTATAGCTGAAACATATTTTACAATTTAAAAACACGCTTTAGTTTTGCAATTATCGATTATTTTCAAATATGAGAAGGGAATTTGCTAGGATGCCTCCTCGTCCTAATTTCAAAGAGACTGCTACTACCTGTAAGACAATATTTATTTTTCCAAATTAGATCAAATTCAAAACGGAGAGAGATAGTAACAAATATTTTCTTTACAAAAATGATATATTTTAGTTTACTTCGAAATAGATAATTATTTTTAAGTTTTGTAAATAAAATGAAACACAAATCTATACGTTTTGATGTCATAAATATATTACGAAATAACTATGGCTTTTTCACCTACTGTTGGTGAATGCAAAATGAGTTCACAACTTTTTCAATATCGGAAGGATACTATTGGGTTTTCCGGACAACAAATCTGCAAATAAATTAGTCTCGTAAATGTACATATTTTTCTCATTTAACCGAAGTTTTATCTTCATTGCGGAAATTTCCAATTATAAGCTTGAAGTTGGAGAAACACTGTACACTTTCGTAAATATGCAGAGATAGTTTCTGTCATTGATAGACAAGGTATTTTGGAGAATAAATCTAAACAAATCCCATTTTACAAACAAATGCAATTCATTCGAAAAATAGGCTACCTAAAATACAGATCACAAGGTACTTCAATATCTAAATTTGTATTAGCGGTATTGAGAAAGAGATATTCCTATTTCATATATTTGGTCTTTTATTCTGCTCATCTTTTAAATAAAGTAACTGTGAACGAAAATAACAGTCTTAATTATAAATATCTAAGTTTCAGTATTTCAAGTGTCATAATATACTAAGGAGTAGGAATGGGCCTAATTGATTGATTCCAATAATCGAATGATTTTAATAATCAATATATTCATTCGAATTAATCATTCGAATCCAAAATGCGCGCGCATTTCGGCAATGCGAAAAATATCTCGCATGCTGCATTTCGAATGATGACTCCTTGGCGCTTCCGCTGTTGTTTCCAATTGCTTGTTCCCTTTTCGACTGGATTCTGTTCCCATTTACTTGCAAGTAATTCGAATGATGAAACTTCTCGAATTACTTTTATTTCATTGTATCCGTATATATACTTCGAACAGTATTCGAATGAATTAATTCTAGATACGCCCATCAGTACCAAGTGGTGCTATTTTTCAGCGCAACC
>JABXWE010027379.1:0-30520 GCA_014611495.1 Limonius californicus | reverse complement strand
TGAACATCGAACATTTACTAAATTGGAGAGAACGCGTGAAACAGGAACTGTGGATTATAAGAAACCGGTATATGCAAACCCACCTGCTTGCAATGACGACAACGAAAACCAGGTAATGCTACACATTATTGAGAATCCCCATGTCAGTACTAGGGAGATTGCAAATTGAAATGATTCTTCACCAAGAATTAACCGAAAATGATTTTCTGTTAAGAATTAATTTTGCACAGTGGGGTTTGCAACAGATAGAACAGAATGGAAACTTTTTTAGCAACGTTTTATTTTCGGACGAAGCAAGTTTTCGAAATGATGCTGTTGTTGTAAGACATAACATGCATTATTACGATAATGTAAATCCACACTGGACCCGTGAGCGACGTTGTCAACATCGATGGAGTTTAAACGTGTGGTGTGGAATTATAGGACAGCACATTGTTGGGCCAATATTTATTAATAGACTAAATGGAGAGAATTACCTCAATTTATTAGAAAATGAAATTCAAAATCATCTAAATGAACTCCCACAAAATATCAGAAATAATTTGTAGTGGCAGCAAGATGGCGCTCCAGCACATTATGCCCTTCCAGTTAGGGAGTTTTTAAATAATCGATACGAGAACCGTTGGATTGGTCGTGGAGGACCAGTTGGTTGGCCACCTAGGTCACCTGATATGACACCACTGGACTTCTCTGGGGGTATGTAAAATCCCAGGTGTACATCGTTGAACCAACAACTATTGAAAATATGCAAGAGAGAATTCGTACTTGCATAAACGAAATTTCTCCGGAAATTATCCTTCGATCTATTGGCTCCACTGGACAACGTTTCAATTTATGTATTGAAAAAGAAGGAAAACATTTCGAGCATTATTTGTAAATACCTAATTTTTATTTGATGTAAATTTTTAATTTTGAGTTTCAAAAAGTAGTTTAAAATGTTAGTTTGCTTTTTGATAGGGAAAGAAATGAATTTTTAAGAAAAACGAAATACTATCGTAAAAATAATGTTTTTAGGATCTCAATAATAAAAAAAAATGATGGCATTCCATTTAATAAAAAAAGTTGAAAGTCGCCATTTTGAAATAATTCGTCCAATTGAAAATCTGATATCACCATCGTGTAGAGAATGTCCTGAAAGATATTACTGCCAAATATTTTGAAAGTAGTATCCATAATGTGGCTAAAAAAAAATAAGGCGCTTACTCTGAAACAGGCTGTATAGTAACTGTTTTAAGGCATTGAGTGTTCCATTCTACGTATTATAAATTATTTTACCTTTACTAGAATCTATAAATTGCCTCCCACTCTGATATAAATAAGCCAGCATAGTAACAGCTATTATTTACAAAAGAAATTAATCATAAAAACATGTTGAGCTGAATATAAAACACGTGTTAAAATGTTATCGTTCCCACTGAATCACTGAATATAAACAACTATTCATAACATGTTACATATTTTAAGAAATCGAAGTTTATTAATTGGCTCTTCCTTTTCTTCATTGAAATTCATATTAGTCAGTACATCAACGTGATATTATTAATCAATAGTTTTTAATTATTAGCTGAATATGTATTTTGAAATGTTAAAACATCAAACTAATACAAGATAAACAATAGTTGTAGTTATAGTAACAAAAAATTTTAATTGGTGATGATCTTGGTCATCTATTCTTAGGCTTCTAATAGTGGCAAATTTTAAGGGTTCAATTTGTTCATTCAATAAAGAAATAGTGTCGGAGTGTTCATAAAATTTAAATGCTCCCAATGCATTAAGTAGCATGCACTGTATTACCAAATATGGAATGAAAACATATTTGATTGTGAAACAATCGAAGCATTTGAAACTTACAAGCAATCTCACACTGCAATCTTAATGAATGAACAAATGAAAGTCTTAAATTGTTAAAAAACTTTAGAATGGTGGGTAACAACCAAAAACATCAACATCAAATGAGCTGTACCACTGTTGTTTGCCCCAATTGCTTTTGATAATTATGTTTTAAACATGTTGAACTACCTATCAAGATTATAAATGAAATAAGCACTGCTGAAAGTATCAATACTATATTTTCCTAATCAAAGTTTACTTGCATGAGTAACTTTGCTGTTATTGTAACATTGCACCTGGTATGACTTGCAGTTTTCTACATTGTAGTCATCATTTCTGACTTATGCATAAATGTACAAGACTAAATTAAAAACTGCTTACCACAAAATTGCCCAAATTATCATAAAGATGTACTTCACCATTTTTCAAACCAAAAAGTAGTAACTTTCCATCTGGAGACCACTGAACCTTTGACAATGGAACGCTTTTAAGTTCCTTTCCCCAGATTCTGTTTCCATCAACAGATCCCACTATTACGGCACCATCTTCATATATAATACATATTTTAGATCCATCTGTACTCCATGCCATTCCTACCACTATCGATTTCTTTCTATTGTTAATCATTTCTTCATACCAGGTGCCCTATAATTATAAAATAACACTAAGAAGTAACCCCATGTTAACAAATATCGCAGTATGCCTCTAAATAAAGCCTTGTGGATATATTTGCCACGACTATGCAAATCACAACTCCAATCACCTGTTGAATGAACAAGATACATACTTTGTATAGCATCCAAACAATAATAATTCCATTCTGGTCACTTGTTGTTAATTTCTGATGCTTCTGATTCCAAGTTATAACACGTATATCTTCTGAATGGCCTTCTAAAGTTTGGTTCATGGATAAATTATTAGCCGCAGTTAATCCTTTAGATTTGATTGCATTCTCATTTTCATTTCCTTTAAAATATTCGGTTATTTTTGAACGTTAGCAGCCTGTTATAATTTCAGTACCTGAATCTAGTTTTAAAACTTTCAAAAGGCCACCTTCGCCTCCAACTGCTATGTAACCATCTTCCTTGTTCCATGCTATACAATTTATTTTTGTGTTATTCGGGATTGCAATCTAAAACACGAAAAGGAAAGAAATACGCTGTTTTACAGATAACACGATAAATACCTTTTTACTCAAATAAATGTACATGATGTCAACTAATATTAAATTGTTGACAGTTACAACAGGTTGTCATAGAGATGTACCAAACGTGCTGTTTGTACGATAATGAACAGAGACGTATTCGATATTATTTATGCAACGAACTTATAAGCTTTTTCGTTTTTGGTATCATGGTATCTGAAAATAATTAAAATGAGCTTATGTTAAACATTTCTGGTTTAAGTTAAAAAAAAACATTAACTAAAAGGAAGCATTATTATTTAAAATTCTTCTTCTTCTTTGTATAGGCCAATGGCCTGTTAATTACCTACAATGCAGTAGGTTCTGTGAGCCCTCTTTGCACGTATGCCGGGTAGGAGGCTAGCCTAACCCGTCTAACAGAGAAGAGAAGTTCCACTACAAGGTTAACGATTGTCAAAGATGTTTGTAAGACAACCGGGACCGACGGTTTTACGTAGGTACCCTCCGAAGCACATTGTAGGTAATTAATTGGCCTATACACAGAAGAAGAAGAATAAGAAGAAGAAGAAGAAGAACGTTGTTAAAGAGTTTAGAAGACACGAATACAAGTCTTTCTTGTAATTGTTTCAAATTATTTACAAAAGTATAAGCAAAATTAAATAAAAAGGAGTTAATGGAATATTAAGTTGCCATTTTATTATTTATTAAAATATAATGTGTTAATAAAAACTTTTATTAATATTAAATAATGTCAAAAATGTACATAATACATAAAAAAAAGTCTGCAACAAAAAATAAGATTCATAATTACAATGTAAAAAGACACGAACGCGTCAAATATCAGTATATAAGTAAGTGTGCGCGTTACAGATCGCACGAATTGTTTACCAATGTTACTATCAGTAATAGTAATCGCGAATAGATCACAATTCCGGGAAAACCCTATATTATTAATAGGTGAAATTTAAGCGATCTCAACATTAGTATTATCTATTTACCGAGACCTAAGCAGGCAGAAGAATTTATGGAATGCCAATTTGTGGGTACTTATTGATTGACAGTTGCGGCATAATTATTACATTGCTGATATAATTTTTATTTAGTAATACTGGCAGAAATTTGTGGATATGCTAGTAATATATGCATTATCTTTGGCAGACAGTAAACACTATCTCTACTCGGCGACTGTTTATTTAAATTTTTTAATTGGATCAGCAAAGCAAATTACCGAAAATACCCATGTGAAGGCAGAATTTTGAAGCACACAATGCAGAAAAATATTCATAGTTTTACTAAAGAAATCGTTGCCAATTGTTTTCACTGATTCTTAAGAGATTAATGTATGCAATGTTCATTTTTATATTGTCAACAAACATTAAATTGAAATGTATCCATTGAAAGTCATTGCTCATAATAGTACTTTCGCCGCAATATTCCAAATGTTTTTGCTTCCCAGCCCCAATCGGCAAGAGGTTTTAAGTGAACTA
Organism: Limonius californicus; assembly: GCA_014611495.1. Taxonomy (NCBI): domain Eukaryota; kingdom Metazoa; phylum Arthropoda; class Insecta; order Coleoptera; family Elateridae; genus Limonius; species Limonius californicus. Next base: position 26,059 of record JABXWE010027379.1, on the reverse strand, counting down.
AATATATATTTTGTATTATTGTTACTTTGCTCCACTTTTTAGAGTTTATTTTTGTATAATTGTAAAGCTTGCCGTAAAAAGGATTGCAGCAATTTTGCAATAGCACCTGGTTGTTGTGTAGGTGCTGAATTACACCTGTGTATAATATATTTTGATAAATTGTCCCAATTTGTAATTACACGTATTTAAAATTTATCGCAAAGTAGGCTATACGCTGGGTTAACTTTGCACCGCTTGATTTGTGACGAGTTTTCTTGCAGTACAATATATCTAGTGCAAAAAAAACTCACACCATTGTAAGCAAATGCTGTTCTTTTCCTGTAACAATGTTTGATTTCGGATTTGTTTTGAGGTAAATTATGGTCATTTCTTAAATGTATTGGCCTTTATTAACTACAAAACATACAAATTCTATAAAAGTATAACTAAATAATACTCTCTTTATAAGTTTTATTATGCCTGTACTTCTGCCTACCAACCATGTTTAGAAAAATTAATTCCACCATAATCACATTCACATTCCGGTATAATATACAAGCCTCGTTTTGTCATCTGCTTCGGTGGATCTATTGCACCAATTATTTTATCCCACGTGTACCAAGTTTCATCATGTTTCTCGGGCCATTTCCAGAATTTCCTTTCTTTTACTATTGCATTAATTATGGCACGTTCTTTATCTACAGATGATATCATTCCAGGATATACCTACATTCTGTTCATACAAGAACAAAACATATTCGCCTACAGTCTTCGTGGCATCTTTAAGTCTAGATTCTCTAATTTCAGCAAAGGAATATCCCCATTTTCATATGAAATGTAAGTGCTTGCACATAATTTATTTTTCGGAAAGTTCCTGTTTGGATTGTCTGATTTCAGTTTGTTCATTGGTAAAGCGATAATGGCACGTACGATAAGCTTCTACTTACATTTGTCAGTCAACTGGGGGCTTCAATCCAGTAAGATATATCACACTAACGAACAGCACAAGTTTGGAAGTTAGTTTTTTGAATATGACCATTTAATAATTTAATCTAACAACTATCTTAGTGTCCTCTATAGAAAAAAAACATGAGGTGCTTGAAAAAAAATAAACAACGTCCAGTGCTGTAAAAAATATAATTTTACACACTTGGTGCAAAGTAACCCCATTTTACGGTACTTAATTTGGCTTTGAAACAAAAACTTGCACCCTCAAATGTACGTTATTTTCAAAGCTAGTGACAGTAGCACTATTCGTTAATCGACAACAAAACATTGTGTAAATTTCATTAACAAATTGCAATTTAAGGTTTCCCAACATTTACGTAAGTACGGACCTGTTTGCTAGAAAAAGTTTCAAGGTTAGTTCATAATAGCCGCTGCATTGAAAAAAGGTTGAAGGCAAGTCAATGGTCTGTTGAATTAAAAAGTTTGAGAGCCGCTACTATAAACATTTTGCAGCTGTACTAGCTTTGCTGCATGATCCACCTCTATTGCACGTTATTCGCAAGTTGCACTTAGAACTGTGTGGAGGTGATAAATTAGTTAGTTTTAAATTGCAGTTATAAGTTAACATTAGGTGATTTACCCAAAGATACATCATACAATACAGATTCAAGATGTTTAAAATGTACAAGTTGTTTGTAATTTTATTAGGTAGGTTTTCACATATTAATCTATTATTGGAAAATGTTTAGTAGAATTTAAAAATATATGTATTTAATTTTTGTTTCAGTGACGGTACATTTTGCAGAACTGGCCCAAGCAAAATATGGTAAAGTTGATGGTACGAAAAATGATAACAATGCTGGAGCAGCCAAAGGTTAATAATCAAATTATTTCTGTTGCTGGTTGTACTTGTACTGATACCTATTAATTAGTTTCAAAAATTTCAGTGAAGCATTACAGAGGATTAGGAATTTCTGCATGGGGCTTGGTTTTCCTGATTGTAGCTGCCATTCTGCTAGGAGTTGGAGCCTACTACGTAACCATATTTTATCCATTATTATGCAAAAAGGAACGTAAATATGATAGAATTGAATTAGCTGCTATTTAATAGTATGACTTTTGTACCAGTAACGTTAGAACCATGAGTGCACAATTAATTGCGTTGCTCATATTGCAATACAAATTATTCATACTTCCATGAATTTTTGCTTGTGTATCGGGTGCACTCATTTTTTAAGAACAATATTTTTAACCAGCGTTGTATAAAATAGTAAAAATACAAATCTACATACAGATGCATTTACTAAATATAATTACATCTAGATCAAGTCAAATAGATCTTGTTGAAGATCCAAGATGTATATTTTCTCATTTCTGCATCCATTTATATGTTTATTAATACTAATGTGCCTAATCACAGGCCTCATGTTTCTTCTTCATTATAATGTTTAGGTTACAAAAATGTGCCTTGTTATATGACAAAACTAGCAGTTGATATACTGTCTCACTCTGTTACTGCATTTTTTAATAATTATATAAAAATTGCCATTTAAATAAGTGATAGGTCTATTAATTCACTTGGGTCACTCATCACACTATCAACTGATACACATAAAAAATATATTATCTTTGTTCTAAATAAAGATTCTTATCCGCTGGTGCTAACTCCTAAACTAACTGTCTCATTAATAACATTTCCTACTTAATATCATTGTCTGCATCCCAATAGGAAATTAATAAAAACCATCATGCCAAAACTTTTTATAAAAACTGATTATTAATAGATGAAGTGCGAAAGATCCATTAAAACATTATATTGATAGAAGATACAGAGCTGTGTAGAAAAAGGTCTAGATCTGATATTGCTCAACACTGGTTCTAACGTTGCCGAGAGAAACTTGTGCCAATGACACGTTGCTCAATAAAGAGACTGTAACTGATCAATAATTTTAGTAAAATCTTGTTTAAAATGTATTGTGATAATTTTTATAAGTTTTATAAATAAAACTAGTTTTAATGGAAACAGTCTTGTTTAATTACGGGTATTTTTACCATAAAATTGAAAAAAGTAGGTATACAAATGAAAAATGTCACAAGCTTCACAAAACGAATATACAAATTTTTTAATATAAAACTATAAACGTAATGGTAAATTAAGTTATTGTGTTTTAAAGTTCGTCTTTCTCATCCAAATCTACGTCCGAGAGGTCGATGTCTTCTTCTACAGGTAATTCACCATCTTTGCCATCCCATGATTCAGTTTTTATAATCTTTGGAAGCTCAGCTCCTTTAATTGGGGCAGTATTACCACGACCATATGAGAGATCCCTGTATAGTATAAATTAGTACATTCAAATTCTCGGATCCCCATTACAGCTTACCGTAGAAATTCGTTGATACCGTCTTTGGAAAATGCTCCACGTAGCAAAGAATATTTCATTTTTTTAGCATTCACGACAGCCATAGCTGGATAACCAAATCCGCCTATATCCAAAGCATTTTCCAAGGCAGACTGGGCTCCGGCTTCGCTCCAAGTCCATCTAAGAATGTTTATAAAAACATATTTTAATGGAAAAATAAACCGAGGTGTTAAAAGATTGCTTTGCTTATCTTAAGGATTATAAAATAAAAATTGAAAAAAGTTGAGTTATGCATTTATAATAAAGTATTATTACCCCCACATCTTTTTCTTATACTTTTCGCCCATGTCCTTAAGAATGTTTAGGTACGCATTGCGGCAATCTGCTTGACAATCCAAAATATGCGGTAAAACAGATACAACACATAAAGATTTCTGTTCACAAACGTCTTTAAACATAGTGTTATCTAAAATCTAAGACAAAGCAATATAAAATCAAATGCATACATAAATATGTTTAAACAAGTTTACCTGTGTGACTTCGGGTGCAGGGATATTTTCTGCTAATTTCTCCAAAGCCCAATTAACAATATCACCAGCAGTACGTCCTCCGTCATAATCTACAACAGAATCTGAATCTTTTTTGCCAGCTGCAAAGTATTTAATTGTAGGATAGCCTTGAATGCCGTATTTGGAAGCTTTCAGTGAATGTACAGTTGCATCTAAAGCTCCCAATTTCACTTTTCCTTTGAGCTCTGTGGCAGCTTGAGCCCAGTGTGGAGCTAAGTTTTTACAATGTCCACACCATGGAGCAAAGAATTCAACCAACCACATGTCTTCCGATTGCAAAACAAGTTTCTCAAAATTATCGTCAGTCAATTCAACTACGTCTTTAGGGTCTGAGGTCTGAAAATACAGTGATTAGTCTGTATTTACAGTATGTATGTCGTAGTTTACCTTTGATCCGGAACCTCCACTTTTACCACCAAGATTAGCATTGACTTTGTTACGTACAGCTGAAATCGCCGCATCTACCAAACCTTGTGCCGTTCTCTGGCCATTGTAATCATCTGGTTTGCTTTTATTTGTACCAAACAGTTTAATAGTAGGGAAGCCTCGAACACCAAATCGCCCTCCCAAAGCATTGTGTTCATCTGCATTTACAGCTCCAACTTTAACGACACCCTGTTATCAATAGTTCATTATTAATTAATTAATAATGTTTTTTGCATAATAGCCATACTTTTAATGCATTTGCAGCTTTTTGATATTCAGGAACAAGTTGTTGACAATGGCCACACCATGGAGCGAAAAATTCTACTATCCAAATTTCGTCGCTATTAATAACTAATTTATCAAAATTTGCGGATGTGAGCTCAACAACGTTTGAATTTGGGGGATACAAAGCCCAACAATTTGTGATAAAAAGTGTAATCACTAGAAATATAAAAAGATTAAAAACAATAGAAAACTAACCTATTTGTACAATACAATATATTTAAAAAAAAAATTAGAACTATCATCAAAAAATTAACACTGAGCTTACCAATTACTTGCAACATATTTTTGCACCCTCTTTTAACTAACGACGAAAAATTACTATTGCCAAACGAAATATATAAACCGGCCTTACAGAAAATCCGCCAACATCAGAATTCGTGGTAGCTTCTTATTGGAGCAAATCACATGCCACTTCTGTTGTTGTGTTTTGGGATCTGAGTGGGCGGGTTTATATTACATATGTTCGAATACACATATGTTCGATCGTTACTTGTTCGAAAATGTGCATTTGTTCTACAATTAACATACCATATGTTATATTTTCATATATTTTTTTCTATAAACGTATTTTTCGGTATTCCCTTTTTTGCAGTAGAATAATAACAAAAATAATATTATTTTTATATTGTCAGTATTTTTTATCTATCTAAAAATCGAACCTGTTTTATAAGGATATCTCTCTATTATGTGCATATTTTCCTCTTCCGTGAACGTTCCTGTTAGCGAGTTTTCAAATTTGTATTAGCGCAATATGAAAATAATTTAACAAAATTATACTGCCAAAACTAATGATACGCTAAGATTTTCAACGTTTTTTTACGGAATAGCCTTATATTATTTTAAATTTCCCTGGTTTTTCTCCACTTAAAGTTATTGAGCAGCATATCCGAAAAAATTTGAAATAACCAAATTTGATATTTTAACTTTCACATTTATTAGTGTTACCGTATCGTAGAAGTGTTTACACTTCCCGTGGTTTGGAACCCACGTTAAACTGTAGGTCGTCTATGTCTATGATACTTTGAAATATGTAGCACAGGCATAGGAGAGAAGATCGCTACATCTAGTCACAGACAAAGCACTTAAAGAAGAAGAGCACCACTCTTCCGCCTATCGGCGCCAACATTTTAAATAGCAAAGAGAATTAAAATACACCTCGTTGAGATTTTGGGTATCATAAGACCTGTATGATACGGCATAGAATGTTGTACAAAATTTTGTTCAAAGTGTTTTTACAAAATTCTGTGTCCTGTCATACAGAAAAATTTTGTTCAAAAGTTTATATAAAATAATGTAGATTCATATTCTAAAACCTACAAAATGTTGTACAAAGTCGGCGTCGCATCGATGCGCAAACGAGCAATTTTTAGTGTTTATTAACAATCACAGAGGGCAGAGAAGAATATGTTTACCACATGTTTACCTCGCCTTCCGATACTCCACGTACTTTCTCTTATCCCGCTCGCGGTCTTTATTGCTGCAGCTTGTTTGCTTTGTCGTGCCTTCATATAAAACAAATAAATAAAAGCGCTAGGAACGTGCATCAACCTAATATTATGAAGTTTTGATAGAATTCTACATTAGCGACAGTCACATGATTAGTATAACAGTTTTTTCACCGATGTCTCCATAATTTACACCTATTTTCGCATACTCACATTTTTTACAAAATTCTGTTCCGTGTAAAACATGTTTTACAGAATTTTGTACTAAATTTTGTGAATAAATTTTGTTCAAAGTGTTTTTACAAAATTCTGTGTCGTGTCATAGAGCAAAATGTTGTTTAAAATTTTGTAGATTCATGTTTAAAACCTACAGAATTTTTAACAAAGTCGGGGTCGCATCGATGCACAAACGAGTAATTTTTAGTGTTTATTAACAACCACAGAGGGCAGAGAAGAATATCTTTACCACGTGTTTACCTCACTTGCCGACACTCCACGTACTTTCTCTTATTTCACTCCCGGTTTTTATTACTGCAGCTTTGTCATGCCTTCGTGTAAAATAAATAAATAAAAGTGCTACAAACTTATGCATTAACCTAATATTATAAAATCTTGTTAGAATTCTGCTTTATCGACAGTCACATGACTATTTTGATAGTTTTCTCACAGATGTCAGCGTAATTTGTACCTATTTGCGCATGCTCATAGACAGAATTTTGTACAAAAGTCTGTTCCTTGTAATACATGTTTTACAGAATTTTATGTATAAATTTTGTTCAAAGTGTTTTTACAAAATTCTGTGTCGTGTCATAGAGCACATGAGAATATGTTGTTTAAAATTTTGTAGATTCATGTTCTAAAACCTACAGAATTTTGTACAAAGTCGGCGTCGCATCGATGCGCAAACGGGCAATTTTGTGTTTATTTTATCGACAGTCACAGGATTATTTTGACAGTTTTCTCACAGATGTCACCATAATTTGCACCTATTTGCGCATGCTCACAGACAGAATTTTGTACAAAATTCTGTTCCATGTAATAGTGTTAAAGAATTTTGTACAAAATTCTATGCCTTGTTATACAGGTCCAAGACATAATTTTTTGATTTCAATTATTAAAATCGTAGAAAACACAAATATTAATGTTGAAAAATCGCAGAAGTTCCAGGTTGTTACATTTAAAAATTAAAGTATAATTTTTTTATTTAAATACGAAAAAATATTTTTTGGAGTCGCTGAAGAAAAATTTATGGAATTATAATATATAAATATAACAAAAGTTCTGAGTTGAGCCATTGAGTAAAGAAATTAATTTCTTTACTCAATGGTTGAGCAGCAACAGGAAGTTTGTATTCGCTCACAACAGGTGGCGTTCTTGCTATCAATTGCTGAATATAATTTGAAAAATATGCATTGTTTCATTTACGAAGACATTTTATTTTTATATTTAAAATAAAATACTATTTTACAAATTAAATTAGTTTTTGTTTACTTTCTTAAGGGGTCCAAATGGCACTTTACATTTAAAAGCTTATTGTGATATTTTATTTATCTTGGCGTGCGTATATTGTTGAGGTTATCATGGATTCGGAGCGGTGAACAGCAAAATAATTGAGAAGGACGTTGTAATAGGAAGATATCTGGTAAATTGCAATGTAAATCATACCGAGCCAAAGCAGAAGATATTATTGATGCATATATTAAAATATTGATTTTCCACATTTATGCAAAGTTGTTTTGGAGAACAGTACATTTATTAAAATATTTGTTTAAGTATAAAAATTGTTATTTATATCTTCTTTGATATTCAGTCACTGAACTAATCTACTGCCATATTTACATTAAAACATTGTTAATAATGAAGTTTGTTGATTGCAATAAAAAAAAAGTAAAAACATACCTAAGCTTTACGCAAATATGTTGTGCTTATATCTAAAGGTAAAAAAAAAAAACTTAAAGATGAAATATATATATATTTTTCATTTAGCTATCTATGTTTTAACGTACTGTATAAAAACATAATTTTATTATTTTAATCTACAATATTAACAAACACACAAACAACAAAAACAAGAATGGCCAACTGTAGAATTATTCTTTGGCAAGGATAACAGCAGTTCTGCATGGTATGTAGATCTGTAACAAATACATTGTGTATTAGAAATATAAAATTAATTCATTCTAAAATAAATTTAAACTAAGCAAATACATACACACATTGGTGTGTTCATTTTGAAATGGAACTTTTTAATATTGTTCTGGGCTTTTCGCAACAATTAAATATTTCTTTAATTATACCAGTAATCTTTAGATAATTATAAATAACATAAGTGAACAATATATGAAAATAAAAAAGCAAACCTTCGCATTTTTTACAGCAGTTCAAGTATTGTTATTTTTATATAATTGTTTTTAACAAAAATCTTAACTGAATTTAATTGGTCTTTTCTGATACCATATTCACTCAAATGATTAAAAATATAAATTCCCAAAATTATAATCTAATCGGGTTGGGTTGACCTAGCTTTCTAAATTTAAATTTGTACTCTTGTGTAAAAATAAAGCCCATTCTTTGACTTATAAAAATGCAATTTCAACCCAGAAAAAAGTATTAAAAATTGCAGTTTTAATAATTGTCCTTTTCATAATGTCATACTCTCATTTTGCAATGGACTTATTGGTTATTGCAGTTGGTCTACGGTTAATATGTGTAGTTTTATTTAGGATTAAAACATAACCTATAATTCCCTAGTATTCTCAAAGCTTATTGTGTCTATTTTCAATGTATTATTGCTGTATTTGATTGTTTTTTTTACATACAAGTAATAGTTTTGTTAAAAAAACACTTAAATCCATATCACCATTTCAAACAGATACCAGCCAATAATATGAATCAATTATTTCAATAATAATATATTAATTTTAACATAAAAATATTCCTACCCCTAATAACCCAATTGGAAATATGAAAAGCTGGAATAGTCTATATCAATAAATTATCATTAGTAACTTGCTAAAGTTAATCATCAATTTGTACTTACTTGCAAAGAACAGTTACGACCAGCATATCCTTCTGAGCTGGTAAAATATGGTATTGAAGTGTCTATACGATTCTGTCCTCCAAATTCAGAAGCATCTGAAGATAATGCCACAAAATATTTACCTCCATACTGAGTTCCGATGCGATAATCGGGGAAACTTTTAGTAGGGTGAAAGTTAAATATAAATAACAAGGCAGCCCTCTCAAATACCACAACTTTGTCATCTTCATGTTTCCAGCTCACGTAGCCAGGGTCACTGTGTAGCCATCCATATCGTTCTTCTAAATGATTCATAGCAGCATCAAAAGCATTCAGGTACTTGTATTTCAAAAGGTTATCATCCACTAGATTCCACTGTCTACGTGCATAATGATAAGAGCTGTTATTACCTGCTCTAGGAAAATCTAGCCATTCAGGATGGCCAAACTCATTACCTATGAAGTTCAAATAAGCTTCACCACCCAACCCATGCGTAATTAGACGTATCAATTTATGCAATGCAATACCACGGTCAATAATAGCAGATGGATCTGATGCGGTGCTCATGTGAGTATACATTTCTTTATCCATAAGCCAAAAAGCAATCGTCTTATCACCCACTAAAGCTTGATCGTGTGATTCAGCATAGGCTACATTAGGTTCCATCCATCTCCGGTTACTTAATGTATGGATAAGATTACCAATATTCCAATTGTCATCGCTAACGCCTTTCAGAAGTTCAATCCATTTGTCAGGGATTGCCATAGCCAGGCGATAATCGAATCCCAATCCTCCTTCTGCAACGGGTCGGCAAGTACCAGGCATACCCGATACATCCTCAGCAATGGTAACAGCTTGTGGATATAGTACATGAGCGATGTGATTAGCAACCATAAGATATACAACGGCTTCTGTATCCACATTTAAGCCAAAATATTCGTCATAGTGACCACTAAATCCTTCACCAATGCCTCTTGAATGATACATCATGGATGTAACACCATCAAAACGAAAGCCATCAAACTGATATTCATCCAACCACCACCGTAAATTGGATAATAAAAATCGCTGCACTTCAAATTCCATGTAATTGAACAAACGTGAATCCCATAAAGAATGGGTACCTCGACTACCCGTATGAAAATAGCAAGATTCTGTGCCATCAAAGAGATTGAGTCCATCCATTACATTTTTACTGGCATGTGAATGAACCACATCAAGAAGAACAAACAAACCCATTTCATGTGCTTTATCTACCATACGTTTCAGCTGCTCAGGAGTTCCGTACCGACTAGATGCTCCAAAGAAACTAGTAACTTGGTAGCCAAAACTGGCATAATATGCGTGTTCCATAATTGCCATAACTTGTATGGTGTTATAGCCTTGTTTTACAATTCGGGGCAATATATTGTTAGCAAAATTATCATAGGAGCCCACATTTAGTTCAGAAGTTGCAATACCAACATGGCATTCATATATTCGTAAGCTTTTTGGACGATTTACCTTTGCATTCTTGAATATATACCTCTGCAAGAAAACGATAATTTAATTTTTTTTTCAATAAATGTCCAATTTTCGTCTTACCTCAGAATATGGAGGATTCCAAAATTTATGCCTGTAAATGGTACCTTCAGATTTAGGAGGTTCTATGACGTATGTTGCCCAGGGTGATAAGCGATCCTCTTTAGAGCCTGAAGGAGTTTCCACTACTACCTAGAAACAGTGTAAATTTGGCTTTTTGAATAAAAAATTAGATACATTTAATATTATGATATCTTCTACGTATTAAATATCTTCCATGTTTGAATTTTTTAAGTATTTCTATGCATAAATGTAGTAATAATAATTTTAGAAGTTTCTGTTACATTTCCATCAAATTCTGAGAAATGCATTAAAAATAATGTAAACCTTATTTTATTTTCAATGACTATTCAAACTGTATGAAGCAGATAGGGCACCTAAATGAAAGAATAAAAAGAAGAATATTTAAAAAGTGGATACCTTCAATTCAGAATTATGTGGTATAGGGCAAGAACCATCACCATTTGCAGGTAGCACAAGTTCCCATTTTCCGTATTCAAGTTTGCGGTATGGATGACTGTCACGATTCCAACCATCTGAAAACACATATCCATTAAATATTTTCAAGGACATAATTTGGGAGTCAAGTCTCACTAAATTCTCCAGTTAAAAATAACTGTCGAGCTCCTGGTGCCCATTCACGACAAACTACGGAACTGTCTGGTTGCACAGTTATACCAAAATGTTTATACCCCTGAGTAAATGCATTTATACCGCCTCCATTTTCTTCAATTTTGTCGATGGCATCTTTGAAACAGGCGTATCTATAACACACGTACATATAAGGTATCAGTTGTTGACTCTCTAAGGAAAATGTTTAGCGTTGCTGTATATCTATTGTATATAAATTCTTGATATAAAACTAAATTCAATTAATGTATGATCTTCCTATATATGTATAAGTGAGACTAATATTTATTCTTTTAAATTTATTTAGGTAAATAGAAAACAGCTCCTATAGCAGACATATATTTTCTTAGCTAACAGGTTAAAAATATTCTTTTCTTCTTGTTTTCCTTCTTCCTTTTGGCCTAAAGCGTCGGGTCCTCTACCCATTTTTGGAAACTGTTACAGTTGGTTGCCAGTCTTGTTACTTCTCTTCGGTTTTTTCCCTCTGTTCTACTGTCCTTTCCAGGCTCTGCTCTCACGTTACACGTGGCCTTCCCCTTCCTTATGTTCCCTCTGGCCTTGCTTCCAGTATTCGTCTTGGTTCTCTTGTCCTTGTCATCCTCACTACATGTCCATACCACTTGAGTTCTTTTCTCTACTTCTTGTATTGGTGGTTCCAGTCCCACTCCCTCTCTGGTTACTGTATTTCTTATACGATCCCTTTTGGTATGCCGACTATTCTTCTTAGATATTTCATTTCTCCCGCGGTTATTTTACTTCTGATCTTATCTTGTAGCGTCCAGTTTTCAGCATCATATGTTAGTGTTGGTACATATATGCTTCTATATACTCTTAACTTTATTTGTGTTTAACTTTGTTAAAAATATTCCAAAATTAATTTTACGTGAAAATTATAGTATGTTTCTCCGTTGGGTAGCAGTGGGATTATACCATGTAACGCCTTTACAATCTGGTCACTTCCCATCTGCTATATCTCTTGGAATCATGGCATTAAATGTATATGCTGGAATATTTCTATAAGTACATATGTATGTTCATTTTTCCTTAATCTTGTTCTATTCTCTTTTGCCTTGTTTTATTGTCTTTTTACTTCTCTCAAATCGGTAATATAATTAATTTTTCAAGTAAACAATTATTATTATACACTGTAAAAATATGTCTAGCAAGATCAATAGTATGAATTTTGCATATTTTGAGAAGATGGATTCTATTTAACAAAATGTATTAATTTTTCATGCAATAACAAATTAAACAATTACTACTACATTTTAAATAAACGGAATTTAATATTTAACTGATATTTAACAGAAGCTTGAAAGTTCAATTTAAACTAGAAATATCAATTAACATAACTGCATAAAGTGGCATTAACTGACTTTTTTCGATGGAATACCCTGTATATTCTTACATTTTATGAGAATGGATTAGAACTGTGTTCCTTGCAAAGTTTAATAAATGGGTTTGTCGACTTTTACATAAATGCTCCCCATTTTTAAGTATTAGTAATGGTGGAAATCACAGATTACAAAAGTTAAACTGTTATTTATATCGTTGGATATTAACAATTCTGTTAATTGTTTGGATAATTCAATAATATTTTGAAAGATTTATAAAACCGTTTTCTTATTTTTGCTATTGTTTTCTACAATTATCAGCAGTTATATCAGTCCTAATTTCTTTTTTAGAAGTAGTAGTTACATAATTAATGATACGCCATGTTTTCTTTAGATCAGAGTATGTTTAAGTTTATTTTTAGATATAGTAAGTACTTGTTACGTTTTAAAATTCTTATCAGTTTGATTGAACTGTTTTTGTATTATGAAAAGTAATCTAACAAGCAATAGGTGATTCCAGTGTTTGCTAACTGAAATCAGTATTTTAGTATTTAGTCACAAACTCCCTACCTCTATAAGTGCAAAATGCTTCTTAATGTGGATAAAACATGCAGAGGTATTATTACAGTTGAACAAATTACGCTCCTTCGTAACTTACTTACATTAAGTATTTTGTACCTCTCACTCCTAGCCAAGTATTAGGTTTAGTGATTAAGCTGCCAGTATGCGAACTCGGTTAGCACCCATTGGGGCTATTATACCTAATGCTATTTTACTAATGTCTCAGTAATACTTCTATATTATAATTAGATTGATTTTTAATTTCATCTGTGGTAATCTGCCTTTGAATATTGAATTAACCTGAAGATAAACATACATAAAACTAGAGATTGGCGCTGTCATTTCCTGTTTAAAACTATAATTGATTGATCTATAAACAGGAAACATAAATTATCAATATTAAAAAAAAAATTAACACCGATAACCAAAACAGCGAAGTACCCTGTACAATTTCACTTCAATGTCATTGGTTGACATTGACAAATTATAAACAAGTTCGTAAGGAACATACCGACGCCTAATTTCCTTCTCGTATTGTCGCAGGTAGGGATCTCTATCCAGCAGTTTATTTAGTTCTGGAACTTCGACTTGCATTGGATCCATCGACGAATATTTTCCTCCCATTTTGTTGTTTGAATAACACAAATATTAACGTCACTAAACGAAACACGCAACTCGAGTTCTATCGTCTACAGTTATTGCCCTTCTAATCAGAATACGTTTGATTAAGAATCAGAAATGTCATTGCCATATCAACATTTATTAGTTTTGAAGAGGTTATATTGGGGTTACGTTAAAAAAAATTTAACACATGATCGTAGTCCAACGTTGCCGTATTGCTAATCACGGATGTTGTATTTAGATGGCTCTGTTACTGGTAATGTTGCCATATAACTTCCTATTTTAAATTCAAATTGAATATTACATTACGATTACTTAAAGAATTATGCGCTTTCGTAAGAGGCTGCTAAGATTAATACTAAAACTTCCGATCTATTAAAAGTTATTTAGCTAATTATTTGGAATTGTTCCTGTTCTTCCGCATAACCATTTAGAGTAATTTTAATTTTAAATTTAAAAACAGCGATAGTTTGAAAAAAGGATCGTGTATTAAATATTAGTCCATATACTTCTACTGACCCCGTTTACCTTTCGCTTCCAGTTCAACCGCACTTGGGTGCGTTTTTTAAGACAACGGATGCACCCGTACACGTCAAAATGTGCGTGCGTGCCAGCACCAGCTGGCTCTATTACCTCCCAAGGCGCAATGACACGATGAAAGAAAACTATTATTAAGTATATTTTCACACTGATAAAACTATTGTGAATGGAACAGAAACATAATGTTGATGTTTTTATATTAATAATACATTTTATATATATTGTTTAAGACTTTCGCGGTTTATCGAACTGTCAACATTATGATTAATTTTCGGCTTGGAACGCGTCGTCGATTAGGGGTCACACTCAGCAAAAGCAGGATTACTGGTTACTGTTTGTGAATTTAAACAAACTAACGTTTTGCAAGACATTGCAACTTGCATCTTCAGAGTTCTAATAGTACTTAATTCAAATCTCGGATGCGGAGGTATTTAAAACCTTTTGAGACAAACGAGCCGAACGTCGTAGTTCTGGTTGGCCGTCGTCGTTAGGCGGGAGCAGGTGCGGCAGGGCATGACCCAGGGATTGGTCTTGTTTCCGAAACTTTAGAAAATGAACTACCGGTGTCCACGCTTTGCTGAGCCTGAACCCATCCTCTCTGTTGATATTATTTGGTTGTTTCTCTATCTCAATTGCTTCTTGTATGATTCTTGGAAAGTAATGCGGAATTTTAGCAACCACTCGAGCATTTTCAAAATTCATTTTGTGGCTAGTTATGCAGGTGTGTTTCGTTACCGCCGATTTTGTGAGGCACTATGTTTGCAATTATCTACATGCTCTCGGAGACTCAACTCGATGGAACGCCCAGTTTGTCCACTATAGTTTGTGCTGCTGATCGGAAACCATTATATAGGGTTTCTTTGGTTGTGAAGATTGGTTTTATGTTGTGTATTCTTAGAACATGCCCTATTTTTTCCATAGTACCTTTACTGTGTAGTAAAAAGGCTAACCTTTCCGGAGGTGTTAATTGCTCTTCAGCCCTGGGATATTCAGCTCTGTGGATAGCTTTTCGAATTTCTGTGGCTGTATAACCATTGCTATGCAGTGATATCAGCAGGTGCGTTTTCTCTTCTTATATAGGTTCACAATCTAATATACGGATAGCTCTGGTAGTCAGAGTTTTGAGCATGGTGTTCTTCTGCGTAGGGTTGTGATGTGAATTTGCATTTAGGTACCTACCTGTGTGCGTCTTCTTCCTATCACAGCGTGTCCTAAGCTGCCGTTGGGTTTTCTAGCTACCTGAACATCTAGAAACGAAATAACTGCAATTTTTCTCAACTTTTATGGTGAATTCGATGGTATTGTGAACTGAGTTGAGGTGTTCTAGGAACTGGTTTAGGGTTTGGCGTCCGTGAGACCAAACCACAAAGGTTTCATCCACGTATCTAAACCAGGATTTGGGTTTCAGGTCCGTTGATACCAAAGCTTTGGTTTCGAAGTTCTCCATGAATTTATTAGCTATTGCCGAAGACAGAGGTGAACCCATGGCCACTCCTTCGACCTGTTCATATAAGTTGTCATTCCAACTGAAAAAGATGTCCTTCAAACAAATTTCCACTAATAGAACTATATCTTTCAGTAATTTATCTTTTTGTATCACTAGCACATCATTTATGGGACTTTGGTGAACAAAGAAATAACGTCAAATCTCACTAGAATGTCACTGTCGCAGACACTTAAACTGTTGATTTTCTTGACAAAATCCCACGAAACTCTTATGTAGGACTCTGTGTTGCTACTAAGTGGGTGGAGCTTGGTAGCTAAGTATCTTGCTAAAGCGTGTGGGCGAATTTATCGCAGTGACAATAGGCCGGACTCAACAAATCCCCGGATCTACGGTTTGTCCATAAAGATAGGTACTGTATCTTTATGGGCAAACCGTAGATCCGGGACGTTGTTGAGCTTCTGGGTACTAATTGATTTTTCTCAGTTGTGTCAATTGTATCAGAGCTTTTGATCGCAGCTGTAACTTTAGAGACGAGAGGCTTAAGCGGATTGCGTTTTAGCTTTTTATAAGTGGTGTCGGATAATAAGGCCTCCATTTTTGCATTGTAATCTGAAGTGTTCATCACAGCAGTAGCATTACCTTTGTCTGCTTTTAATATGAGGACATCTTTGTTTTCTCTGAGTAACGTGGCTGCTTCTTTCTCATCTTAACTGATATTGGAACGGGGTGGCTTTGCTCTTCTTATTATGCCTGAGACATCCTGGGTGATGCTTTCAGATATTTGTGTAGGTAATTTGTAAATGGATGCTTCCATGCCAACTACTATATCTTCTACTGGAATTCGGTTAGGGATTATCGCAAAATTAAAACCCTTTTTTTAGCAAGGATGAGGTCCAGTCATCTAATTGCGGGTTGTTCAGGTTTATTATTACCTTGTCAGTTGATAATTCCTTCTGGGATGGCTTCGAGATTGATTTGCTTGGCCGTTGCAATTTCTAACGTCGTTTAGGCTTGTTTAAATGTAATTGCATCCACTGTCTCCCATACAGAAACTCCTAGCGTGCTGGAGAGCTGTAGATGTAGATCATGGAGTTAGTGGTCAATTTTACCCAAATCTATGCGAATTCGCCCAATTTCTGAATTTAGGAGCCTGAGACTAGCTTCTCGGGCAAACTGGACGTTCCATCGAGACCATATAGATGATTGCAAACATAAGTGCATCACAAAATCGGCGCTAGCGGAACACACATGCATAACTGGCCACTGGGGAAAATGCTCGAGCGCTTGCTAAAATTCCGCATTATTTCCAAGGATCATGCAAGAAGCAATTGAGATTGAGAAACAACCCAATAACATCAACAGAGAGGATGGGTTCAGGCTCAGCAAAGTTTGGACATCGGTAGTTCATCCTTTAAAGTTTCGGAAACAAGACCGACCCCACGGTCATGCCCTGCCGCACCTGTTCCCGCCTGACGACGACGGCCAACCAGAACTACGACATTTGATTGTCTAAAATCGTATATAATTATATTTCAACTTGCTTCGGAGGGCACGTAAAGCCGTCGGTCCCGGTTGCCATAGGAACATCTTCGTCTCTGGCAACAGCTAATATATTCATGGAGAACTTCGAAACCAAAGCTTTAACATCAACGGACCTGAAACCCAAATCCTGGTTTAGATTTGTGGATGACACCTTTGTGGTTTGGTCTCACGGACGCCAAACCCTAAACCAGTTTCTAGGACACCTCAACTCAGTTCACAATACCACCCAATTCACCATAAAAGTTAAGAAAAATTACAGTATTCCGTTTCTAGATGTTCATGTCACTAGAAAACCCAATGGCAGCTTAGGACACGCTGTGTACAGGAAGAAGACGCACACAGGTAGGTACCTAAATGGAAATTCACATCACCACCCTATGCAGAAGAACACCGTGCTCAAAACTGTCACTACCAGAGCTATCCGTATATTAGATAGGTAGTGAACATATACAAGAAGAGAAGACACACCTCCTGATATCATTGCTATACAATAGTTATACAGCCACAGAAATTCGGAAAGCTATCCACAGAACTGAAAATCCCAGGGCTAAAGAGCGATCTACACCTCCAGAAAGGTTAGCCTTTTTACCATACAGTAAAGGTACTATGGAAAAGATAGGGCATGTTCTAAGAAGGCACAACATAAAAACAATCTTCACAACCAAAGAAATCCTAGTTAATGGTTTCTGATCAGCAGCACAAACTATAGTGGGTAAACTGGGCGTTCCATCAAGTTGAGACTCCGAGAGCATATAGGTAATTACAAACATAAGCGCATTACAAAATCGGCGGTAGCGAAACACACCTGTATAACTGGCTCCAAATAGGATTTTGAAAATGCTCGAGTGCTTGCTAAAATTCCGCATTACTTTCCTAGAATCATACAAGAAGCAATTGAGATTGAGAAACAACCCAATAATATCAACAGCGAGGATGGGCTCAGCAAAGCTTGGACGGTAGTTCATTCTCTCTAAAGTTTCGTAAACAAGACCGATCCCACGGTCATGTCCTGCCACATCTGTTCCCGCTTAGCGACTACGGCCAACCAGAACTACGACCTTCGACTCGATTGGCTCAAAAGGGTTTAAATACCTCCAGATCTTGGATTTAAATTCAGTACTACGAGGACTCTGAAGATGCAAGCTGCAATGTCTTGCGAAACGTTAGTTTGTTAGGTTCACAAACAGTAACCAGTAATCCTGTCTTTGCTGAGTGTGACCCCCAATCTACGACGCGGCCCAAGTCGAAAATTAATCATAGTGTTGACAATACATCTGATGTCTAAAATCGCATATGTAGCTAAACTTATTGTGGTATTTATATTTCAACTTGCTTCAGAGGGCACGTAAAGTCGTCGGTCCAGGTTGTCATAGGAACATCTTTAACAATCGTAAACAATGTAGTGGCACTTCTCTGCTCTGTTCGACGGGTTAGATTCATATACCTATTGGAGGTAATAGGTATATGGTTAGATTAGCCTCCTGTGCGGCATACGTGCAGAGAGGGCTCACATGAGTCACAGAACCTAATTCATTGTAATTAACAGGCCATTGGTCTAACTCTAAACAGAAGAAAAAGAAGATATTTCAACTTTAAATATAAAATACATAATTCGAGATTTTGCGGTATTTCCTCCGGTAACAAAATCTCAAATTTGAAATTTTAATATTAATCGTGACATTCACTAGATGACTAGAATCTGGTTTTAACAAATTTGAAGAAACCACGAAAAAGGTTGGTTATAACAGCTAAATCGTAAAAATGTGGAAGATACTAAACATTTTCTTTACTGTTTATTATCAGCAACGATATTGTAATGATAACTACGTCCAAGGTCGACTATTTTAGACTGTTTACTATTTTTATTTGAATAAAATCTGCGTAAACATCCACTTCTGAACATTATTTTAAATACCGCTCGGAATATTACGTTATTGAATAAAACGTGGAAGATTATTTATTTTATCAATTGCCCCTTGAACTGCTGGAATTGCATAATTATTCTCAAAACGATCTCAATATCGCCATCTCGTATTATTTATTAATTATTTCGCTAATAATACCCTCGTTCGTACCTGTTTGTATGTATTTTGAGTATAAATGAATGACTATGAATTTAAAAAAAAATGTCTTGTATTCCGCCATAGCATTCAACTTGATTGAGACTAAAATCATAAGTAATTTCAGTTAATACAATCTACACTCCTTTTACAATCGGTTTACCTAAGTAATCCATAAATAGATCGGGGAATCCCAAAATTTCTTGCAAAAAAAAGGGTATCTTTAACATAAAACTTTTCTTATATTGTGTAGAAAATGTACCGTACTATGCAAAACTTTGTTATATGCGGGTTAGGTATAATAAAAAAAGAGCATTTATATGTTATAGGGTAGATGTGCCAGTTAAGCAGCCACTGAATAGTGGCCGGCTATGTGGATACCTTAAATAAAGGCACTTTTGGAAATCAGAGAAAACAACATGAGTGTGAGGGAAGCATGTCGTCAGGTGAGTGCAAAACGCGCAACGATACAAAATAGATTGAAAGGAAGAGCAGCAGAAACCATTGTAAGAAAAATTGGACCACCCCCAATATTGACAACGGAAGGATATTGCAAAATTACAAACTGGTTGATGAACATAGCAAAATGTGGTTTTCCTATAAGAAAAAGCGACATTATGGACACAGTTACCGAAATTGATAGAGACTCAGGAAAACTCAAATTTATTCAAAAATAGACAACCAGGACAGAAATGTTACCTGAATTTTCTCAAGATGCATCCTAAAATTCGTCTGAGAGAAGCCGAAAGCATTAATAAAGCACGCGCTCTCATTATCGAGAAATCAGTCAGGAAATGGTTCAACGATCTCCAAACTTATACTCAGAACAATAATCTGGCGAAAGTTACGGAAGATCCAAGAAGAATCTTTAACGGAGACGAGGCAGGGTTTTCACTATGTCCAAAAACTGGCAGGTTGTAGCGCCGAAAAGATGGAAGAGCTTATATACCATTACAAGCGACAAAGAAAAAGAGAATATCACCGTGTTCCTAATTTTTAACGCAGATTGAAAAGTGTGTCCACCCTTTGTAATCTTTCCGTATGTTCGTCCTCCTCGGGCATTAGTTGAAAGTATGCCACCAGATTGGATATTGGGAAAGTCTGATAAGGGATGGGATGATGGCAGAGGCATTTTTTGAATGCATTTCAAACGATTTCTTTAAATGGCTGATTAATTAGGAAATACCCAAACCTGTCATTGTATTCACTGTTGGCCATAAGAGCCACTTGTCATTGCCACTGCGAATTTTGCGATGCGAACGTCATCGTCCTCTTCGCTCTTTCGCCGAATGCAGCACATATAATGCAACCAGCAGACGTCAGCGTCTTCAGTCCTCTGAAACAAGAGTGGAGGAGCACTATAAGAAGATGATTAAATAAACTAGAGAATGCTAGTTTATATGTTACCAAGCTCAATTTCTGTACTCTCTTTTAAGAAACAATGCAAGGAACTGATACCACACCTCAAATAAAAAATAGTTTCCGCAAATTCAGAGTATATCCCCTAAACCCGGACAATGTAGATTATTCTAAATGCGTGAAAAACACTTTAGAGAACATTTTACAAAAAAAGAAAATCGTCAGAGGCTGTTGATGACGTATCTGATCGGGAAGTAGCTAAAAAAGTAATCCGAAAAATTAAGTCTATATTGTATTCTTACGACATCAATGTCGAAGAAATAGATGAATTATGACCGAGACTTCGGAATATTACAATTGGCAGCATTCTGCCTTTAGAGACCCTAACCATACTTCCCGCACAGGAAATCATCTTCTGTGACTCGAATGAATCCCGGGAATTAGGAGAACCAACAATGTAAGAGCAAGAAATTTCAATTGAAAGCTATGATATCACAGAAGTAACAGATATGATTTTTGCGAATCATCCGGACGAAAATACAGCAGAACTATGTCTTGCGGCTATTGCAGAAGAATCGCTGAAAAATATTGAGATAGATGAATTAGAAAAGCTTACTTCAAATGAAAATGAAACAAATATTGCAGAAGAATTGGAAAAGACTGGAAAAAGCTGCCACGAAAAGATTAGCAAGGGAGGGCGATGGAAAAATGGAAGAAGTATATGGTGAAGCAATAGAATTAACAGGAGAGAAACTTAGTAAGAACTCGGTGGAAATAGAGACCACAGATCTTAATTTTAGAGTCTAAAATATGGCAAACAGTTGACAAAATGCTTAAAGCGCAGGTGGTCCGTTTTATCCATGCGAATACGCATAACCGTGCGATGAACGGTTTCTTGAGATGTGGAAACAAATATTATGTGTGGAAATTATCGTACAGAAACCGTTCACGAAAGGTTTGGTTGGAACACCACAAGAATCGTCCGATAAACTGTTTTATCTATTGCGCGTGCGATAAACGGGTTTTCGAGGTGTTGGAACAAACCTACTGCAACATAAACAGCAAATACTAACCATATCCATATTAACGATATTGCGTCATACCACACTAATTTATAAAATGAATTAAAATCAAAATGCTGTTTTCCAACTCTATTTTCCGGATTATGATGCATGTATAATGAAAAATAGCGTATAGATAATACACGTGTATAATCGAGCCTTTAAAGCACTCCGTTTTGCGTAGTGATCTTAAACCCGTCGCGCGTACTTTAAAGGCTTTATTATACACTAGTATCATATTATGCTATTTAACGATATCATTCATGACTGAAAGAAAATAATATTTACATAACAAAGATTTAATATAACAATTTTATTTAGGATGATAAATTGAAAAGGTATTTTTCCGGAGCAGAAAAAAAATTAAAACAAACCCAAGACGATCTTGAAACCTGTCATTAAAATATTTGAATCAGATAAAGATTGAAAATGAGTTTAATAAATTTAATCTTTTCCTCTGTGCTGGTGTATATCGGAGACAGGCCACCTCTGAATTAAGCAGAGGTTGGCACATACTGTCAATGTGAAACCAGATGGGGAACCCTAACCCCGACACGGCGCGTCCCCAGGTGGCGGATTGGGGAATGCCTTGTAGATATGCAGGGTAGATACAGAATGTATCCGTGGACCAAATAGGGATGGTAAGAGGCAGCAGTCTTATCATTATCAAATGTAAGCAGAGTTGAAACGGTATGGTTACACTTTGAATAACTAAGGGCAATGGCTCAGATGTTAGCTATATTGGCCTTGGCACTGCGGTGTAGAAAGTAACGGGAACCTACTACACTATTTTCCCATGTATATCAACTATGATTAGACAGCAAGGAAGAATGGCCCCCAGTCCGCGGCAGGTCTTTAGTGACCAGGGGGTGCTAAGAATCCCTGCGAGAAATGATAGGAACCACCCGCAAGTGGAAAGTGAGTTAAAGATAAAGAACTCTCCGCCCATACGTTTAGGAACTTGGAATGTTAAGAGCCTATTTGAACCCGGGAAAGTCCATAATACAATTAAAAAAATGGAAAAGATTAGATTACAGATTCTTGGGATAAGCGAAATGCGCTGGCCAAACACAGGAAAGTGTCAAATAGATGACGCGATAATATACCACTCTGGAAATGACGACAAAAATCACTGGAACGGAGTAGGAGTTATAATAACTAAGGAGATCGACAAAGCAGTTATAAATTTCATACCACTCAGACAGAATCATATTTATACAATTGCAAGGTAACCCCGTAAATATTAACATAATACAGGTATATGGCCCAACTGCAGATAAACCTGAAAATGAAATTGATGAATTCTATGGACAGATAAAAGATTTGCTGAAAAAGACGAAGAAACATGAAGTGAATGTAATCATGGGGAATTTTAACGCCACACTAGGCAAAGGGCGGGTAGGAGATGTGGTAGGTGATTTTGGTATGGGAGAAAGGAATCAGAGAAGTGACCGATTGATACAGTTTTGCCAAGAAGAAGAACTCATGATCGCAAATATATGGTTTCAACTGCCAATACGCAGACTGCATACCTGGAAATCCCCGCAAGATACCAAAATGAATGTCGTGAGAAACAAAATAGATTATTTCATCATAAATAAACGTTTCAGGAACAGTATACACGATGCCCGAACTTACCCTGGGGCAGACCTGCCATCAGATCACAATTTATTAGCGGCAAAAGTTAAAGTGCGATACAAAAAGACAAAGAAGAAAACAGTAGCAAAGAAGGTGGACACTCGGAAACTGAAAACACCGGAAATATACATGCAGACAACAACAGCAATAAATCAAGAACTAAAGAAAATAAAGGAGCATAATTATTACAATGTGGAAGACGTGAATACAATATGGGAACGGTTAAAGACAGTACTGGTGAAAGGGGCTGTGGATAACCTCAACAATGAAAACAAAAAGATAAAGAAGAGGTGGATGACGGAGGAAATAATAAATCTAATGGGAGAACGAAGAAAATATAGAAATCGTGATCAACAAATGTATAAACAAATACATAAAATAATTAAAACAAAAGTCAGAGAAGCCAAAGAATGGTGGATGACAGAAAAATGTGTGGAAATAGAAAATCTTCAAACTAAACATGACGACTTCAACATCCACAAAAAAGTGAAAGAGGTTGCTGGTATTTTTAAAAGTAGGATATTCGGTGTCCTACTTGATAACGAAAATAAATTATTATCCGATCAAAACAATATATCTAAGGAATGGGAAAGATATATATGAGAGCTCTTCTCGGACAATAGGGAAGAGTCAAGTGAATGCACGCACATAAATGAAAGCAGCCCAAAAATTCTAAAGTCAGAAGTGTTACACGCAATAAAGGCAGCTAAATTAGGGAAAGCAGTCGGCCCAGACGAAGTTTACATGGAAATAGTAAAATTAATTGACGAAAATAATATTGATCTCCTGGCTGACCTTTTCAACCAAATATACGGAACGGGGAAAATACCACAAGACTGGTTAAAATCTATTTTCATCCCTATACCAAAAAAGTCAAATACAAAAAGATGCAGTGATTTTCGTCTAATAAGTTTAATGAGCCACATCCTCAAAATATTTCTAAAAATCATACATAGCAGAATGTATTGGAAATGCGAAGAGGCCATATCCGATCAACTGTTTGGTTTTCGATCTGGATTTGGCACAAGAGAGGCTCTGCATAGCTTCATAGTACTTATGCAGAAATGTAAAGATCAATGGAAAAACGCATATGTGTGCTTCATTGATTATGAAAAGGCGTTTGACCGAGTAATGCACACAGATCTAATAGAACAACTACAAAAAAGAGGACTCGATAAAAATGAAATAATGGTCATCAAACAACTTTACTGGAACCAAACAGCCTCTGTCAGAATTGAGAATGGAACCACTAATAGCGTAGACATAGAACGAGGAGTAAGACAGGGTTGCGTACTATCGCCACTATTATTTAATCTCTATTCCGAGACTAATTTTCAGAACGCCTTGGAAGAAGCTATCGAGGGCACAAGAATAAATGGAATAATTATTAATAACCTGAGATATGCTGACGATACCGCAATTATAGCGGAGAGTGCAGAGGGTTTACAGAATTTACTAGACAGATTAGACGCCGAAGGAAAGGTATTAGAAATGAAAATTAATAAACAAAAAACTAAAATAATGGTATTCAGCAATCAAAACAACATAATGATAGATATTCGCATCGATGGCCAGCAAATTGAACAAGTGCAGAAGTTCAAATACCTAGGATGTTGGATAACAGAAGAGTTAGACCCGGAGACCGAAATCAAAACCAGAATAGAATATGCAAGAGCGATATTTATCAAAATGAGAAGATTCTTTACGGATAGAAACCTTAGTTTGAAGCTGAGATACCGCATGGTAAAATGCTACGTTTATTCAGTTTTATTGTATGGCGCAGAAACGTGGACCATAAAAGCTAGTTCAATAAAAAAGCTGGAGGCCTTCGAAATGTGGACCTTCAGGAGAATCCTCAAAATCCCGTGGACTGACAGAGTGACAAACGTGGAGGTGTTGCAGCGTATTCAACAACAACGAGAATTACTTAATATAGTAAAAAAGAAAAAGACTTCTTACCTCGGGCACATTCTAAGAAATGATAAATATCGGCTGTTTCAATTAATCATGAAGGGGAAAATAGAAGGAAGGCGTGGAGTGGGAAGAAAATGGACATCCTGGTTACGAAACATCAAGAATTGGACCGGGATGAATACACACGAGCTATTTAGAATAGCAGAAGACAGAGAGGCTTTCAACATAGTTGTCGCCAACCTCCGATAGGAGAAGGCACCGAGAAGAGAAGAATCTTTTTCTTTTTTTAGTATTATAATATATTTCCTGTTACGTCCCTTATTTTTAATCTTTATATATTTACGGGGTCATCCCAAAGATATGCGTCTGCATTTTGGTCTATATTTCCATATTTTCTTGGGTATCCGCTATTCTTCCATTCTTTGTACGTGTTCTCTCTAATTATTTCTATGTTCTTCTATTAATTCGTTGATACTGCTCACTCCTAGCTCTCTTCTTCACTTCGCGTATAGCTTCTGTAATTGTCCAGTTTTCACTTGCATATATGCTGCATGGTATTGCCATTGTTTTATAGAACTTAACCAACGTATCGTTTCTCACTTTATTTTTCAAGTCTGTATATTGTGCCAAATAGGTAAATTTTCCTATCGTATTGTGCATGTATGTTTCTCGTCGATATAGTATGGTGTAGTATGATTTTTGTTTTGCGGCAAAAGAAGCTTTCCGGAGTCTAAAGATAG
>JABXWE010027378.1:0-22696 GCA_014611495.1 Limonius californicus | reverse complement strand
GCATGAACTGTAAGTGCAACAATTCATCTTTATCACCTTCCCAGCCGATCGTTCCACTCTGAACTTTTTGGTGGTTGCTGACGTAATATAGTAGAGACTCGATATTTAACCCAGGATCTTTATGATAGCATATCGTCTACCGTTACCAAACGTTGGTAAAACTCGTCTGGGTCCATGGGCAGCAGCTCCAAGTTCTCTTGACAGCACTGATATCTGACGTCCTTGGGCCATCCAATGTGGGGGTCCTCGTCAATCAACTCTCTACCCCACTTAAACTACTTGCTCCGAAATTTCACTTTGTAGGGTGAAGGAGCATCCTCACAGTAAACTGCCACTAGATGTTTGTGAATTTTTTTTTGGCTTTTTCCCTTTTCTAATTAGAAATTTGATGACCGAACGCTGTTCCGGAACCACTTCCCCTGTTGTCACTCTAAATGATGAAATCGTAACTTGACTTAAGACGTATCAGCAAGCATTGACTTTCATAGCTAGGTGAATATATTAATGAACGCTCCTCATATATAAATGCATAAAGTAAGTAACGAAAATAAATTTTATTATTATTATACATATATATTATATATATTATTACACTCAACAAATACATATTTACTAAAATATACGTAGCTACTGTCGGTTCTATAACAGCTGGGAAGAATTATAAAGGTTTGAAGGAAAGGCCAGGCAAGCAAGTGTTTCTTGGAATGTGAGGGAAAAAGAAGGGGTAGCAGAGTCTTAAGAAGGGTAAGCAACGGCAGTTTATAAAAGGTAGTGTTGTTGGTAGCTAGGCCTAAACTTGCATATATTTGGCGTAATAACTAATTAATAGCGTTTGCAAACCTACTATTGCGATGCGATTATCCTATAAGCTGAGGCAAGGTGGGTATTTAGTGTTATCACTTATGTGTTTATATATAAAGATAGACTGCAATGGCAGTATCAGCTAATATAAGCAGTGGCGTCGCTTGCGAGGTTATGGTTTATATCCCATGATGTGTTATATGTGTTTACTCAAGTGGTTACGTATTATCTACTGGTTATTTTATGTGGTTTATATGCAATGGGTCCTATTACTGTTATTATACAAGATTGGTGTGACTTTGTAAATAGTTAGTGGAAACAGCAGCGTAGTTATTATAGGTAGCTATATGAGTAGATAATGTATGTGGAATACTTAATCATTATTCACCTAGCAATGATTGGCGGGGGTAGTCAGCTGGCAGAGGTGGCCTAGTTTGAATAATTATTAGTGTTACTATAAATGTTGCATCAATGCCAGGAGGGCATCGGCTGACTTTTGAATAAAAGCCGTCCTACATATAGGCCGTTAGAAAAATAGGTATTCATCAATAATTGGTTCATACATTGAATTACTCCTACATTATTTCTTATTTATTCTCATAAAATTCAATGAAACAACGTACATGCAAACCTACATCACATTTTCGACTTCTTGTTGTTGTTTTCATGTGACAGTGTCGGCATTTGGTTTGCTTGTCTTGGAAAATAACAAGGTGATCTAGCCTATCGTACCGACTGCTTATGTTTTCCCTATTACTTGGTCTTCCTGTTGCTCGCAAATTTGTATCTTTACAATATGTCGCCAGAATTGATATAGCCACATGCTGATGGAAGCCAAGGTAATTAAATTTACCATTATTGGATTTATGAGTTTACCAAGCATTATGAACTGCCATATCAACGCAGTGCGCAAAAATTGGAAATCATTCTTTGCCACGAATCGTTGTTCTGTATAATCCTATATTTTTATCCGATCTATCCATACCTCCCAGTCCGAATTGTATAAATAAATCATATGTGACTGACCAACAAAACATTCTTCTTTTCTTTTGTAGAGTATCTTCTTACAATGTGGATAAGTTCTACGCCTACATTGCTGGAGCACAACGAAACGATACTATTATCAATACATTCTTCAGCTTGTCTACTTTGGAATCATAGAAACCTCTATCAGTTTTCTTCATTTTCTTGATATCTAGCAGCGGGTTATTTGATATTCTATTGCTCCGTATTTTGCCGGTTGCATGAATGTTTCTTTCCCTCAAGACATGGAATAATTTCATGCCACTAAAGAAATTGTCGAAAAAAAGTGGAATTGGCTATCAGTTCGCCTTGATTGTAGAGCATCAGCATATGTAAGAACCACACCAGCACCTACGCCAAGAGCCCTATATTTTTCAGAAACATGATTTACAGTTCCTTGGTATGGCTCAAACCAATTGATGTAACCCAAGCGTGTGCATTCCACCCAAAATTTGAAACCATATATGATGGGCTTTCCCCAAATAAATTGTTTGCAACCATAGCGCCCGAAGTAAGGCACCATTGCCTCATTAATACTATGATTGGTTTCCAACTTTGCTTGTGCCAAAAACATTATTCAGGATATTCAAACGCGGTCTGATCTTGGCATATTTATCATTTTGATCTAAATGGTCATTATTGGTAAAATACAAATTGCACATTATGAAATAAATTCAAAACGATGTCTTGACAAAGCGTTTGACACAAGTTTGTGATGTGTGTCTTTGTCCTTTTCCCACTACATCCTTCTTCTGATCTAAGGCACATATCCACTTAGTACCAATATCCTAATAAAACTGTTTATTTCTCGAATAGAGATTTGCTTGCTTTCACTACTTTTTCTCAAAGCATATCGATTAGTTTCTTCTAATATGAAAAGAAATAGTTCGTCGTTAAATTATTCGAAAACAGCTATACACGGGCAGCGTCAGCTCATCAGGATAATCGTAACAGTGCAATACTAGGTTTCGTTGGCAACGCTCCAGATAACCAGTTACCTATACTTGTACTTATTTGTGATTATTAGAAGAGTTCATCAGCTGTTGTTTTAAAACTGATAATGGTATGTAATCTATTTCATCAAACTCTTAAGATTCTCCTGCAAAACTCACCTCCGTTTGAGTTCTTAGCTGACTAGGTGGTAAATTATCAGGTGATATCATCTTCTTCGCCGGAGTCTTCGTCTGTCACAGCGCCATCATCAGGTGGAAACATTGATATTATGGCTTCGCCATCTGGACAGCTATCTTGAAGCATAGCTAATGCTTGATGTAAACTAAAACCTCTGAAAATGCGCATGAAAGTGTTACTAGTCTGATAAAAATCAAATCTTAACTGACTAGAATACTGCATATATATACATAAATATATATTGCTGTGTGAGACATAAGGGTAAAAAGAAAAGCCCCCTATGCGTAGGGTTGCACAAAAATAATGTTGTGATGCCACCAAATAAAATAATGCACACCTGTATACTAATGCTTCTAAACACGTTAATAAAATGATGACAACAAAGTATTAGAATGTACCTTTTACACAACACAAATCTAAATCGACTCTTTAAAATAAAATAGCATGAATTTAGAAAAGAAATGAAATTCAAATTCATCAATTAAATCTCAGGGTTAATAAAATAACGGTTGTAATAACATGGGGATATAAACTTTCAATCGTTCTGATGGAAACAAACAGAAAACAGCAAATAAACTAGTATTGAAGTTGAAATTTTGATTTGTAACAGAATAATTTAAATTTTGAATATACAAGAAAACCTTTGCAAATACTTTATAGTCAAATAGCTGTTTTTAAACACAAATAATAAGTATTTCAAACAATTTTTATCTTAGTCGAAGAAATTCAAGTTTTTTGCAAATAAACAAATAAATACATCTGTATTATACTAATAAAAATACGATGCAAAGTTGCCTCTTATGCCAATACAAAAGCATTCAATACAATATAAGGCCAAACAAACACATAAGTGTACTAAAATTCACAAACTTAATCTGAACTGTCAAATCGTTAACACAAATCCTAATATTCTTTTAAATTACAGCTTAAAATTCAAGAAAAATCGTTGCAAGGCTTATAAACAACGTCTAAAAAGAAGAGCCAATGCTAAAATTCCAAAGGATGAACCAAAAAACCTGCAAATCCCATATCATTACTTCCCGAAGCTACATCGGAAAGAACAACGAATCACCTCGTTTGAAATCTGTGTGTGCGAACGACTTATTTTCATACAGAAAAGCTACACATAGCTTCTATGCTTTATATTTAATTAGAATTTAGTTATTTTATTGGGTGTAACACAGCAATATATATGCCTAACGTTCTACATATACGACGGGCTCTTTTTTTGGTAGCATGCTGGTACATTTTGAGGTTAATCTCACTTGTAATAGTTTACATATGAATATTGAAGCATTATTGTCAATTACACATGATTTATTTGATACAAATTGAAGAAGAAATGTGAGAAAAACATATCTTTCCCATTTGATACCCCACTCATCCATTTTATCTATTTCGACAAACTGTTTTCTAATCAATTAAACACTTCAAATACAAAGTTTCCTCAATAATTTGACAGATTGTAGGTTTAAGAGTGTATCGTATAGATGGCAGCACAATACTATTTCAATTTAATCATGGGGCATGTAATAATAATATAAATGGACTAAACATGATACTGCATAGAAATAACACTCCTAGAAGGCTAGTAGAGTGAGAAGCCCCTCACGGAGAAAGGGAGAAGGCTTATTGGTTATGGATGATATACGCTTGCGCGGGCATATACATAATGACGTAGTTATGTTCTCGCGTAAATACTGTTTTCTTCATAGAAATAACACTCCGTTATTTCTATATGAAACTGTGTATTATAAGAGGAGTTTCGTATGGTACACAAATGTTTATTTACTGTGGTGTTTATAATGTATAATGGAATCTAATGATGTAGGTTAATATGTATTTGCTTTCCTATACCGATATGTGTATTTCGTTGTTTAACATGTGTTTGTTATTTTGCAAATGATTATAATCAATATAGTATATTGTATAAATAATTCTTGTGTTTTTATTTGAAGGTGTGCCTAAATGTCTTGGTATCATTTTTATGAAACTGAAATTTGTTTATTTTTTATTGGATAGTTTAAAACCTTCTTAAATTCTCGAATAAAAATAAACAAATTTCTGTTTCATAAAAATGGTAGCCGATTTTTTGAATTTTAAAAATATTTGAATTTTTGAAATAAGCTTGGCAAATTTTTTCATGTTTTTAGTTCTGCCATCCGACCGCCAGGTGGCGATACGACGTGCGTGTTGCCAGCTGCGTGTTGCCACAATTTAGCACGAACGTTTTATGTCCACCTGCAAGGCAGCAGTTTTTAACATATTAGCAGCTCCGATATTGTTTAAATTAAAACATTTGCAGGTTTTATAGGTAACAATTTTTATTGAGAAGTCATAAAATTATAATAAAGTACTAGTATTTTATATTGGAATCCCTAAAATGTAATCACAGTCGCCTTTGAAAATAGAAAAACTTGCTGTCAATCTAACCTATGTTATATAAAAAATAAATTTAACTGTCAAAACAATTTTAATATATTTTTGTATTTTAATAATACCATGATAATTTTATACCATTTCTAAAATAGAGCCTGTGCCCAATGCCATGGTATAAGTTAAGTCCATTTATGTATGTATACTCTCATATTTCATTACCACTCGATCTCTGTTCCTTTTCTAACACAATTTTTCAAAGTTTGAAGGACAGAAGCAAGAGTTTAATTAATTGTCATTACTTAGGGTTATGACATGTTTGAGGGTTTTTTTCTAACCTCACTTTTTTGTTGGAGTTTTTAATTTCTTCCCTTTGTAGCGACGTGTAAGTATGCAACAGAACTATAACTATAATACAGAAACGTAAATCTTATCGATACATAAAACAAAGAACAACTGTGCACGAGAGTCATTCCATCAAGATTCAGTTGGTGTTAACTCAAGACTTACTTTAAGATGCTCTATTGCAGCACACAGTTTGTGGTTATTTTTAGTGATCCTCTATGAGTTTATCTTTAAGATTTCCTCATTTGGTAATAGTCTGTAATCGGAACTCGTACAAGTCACGACAAAGTGTGTGTAGGTATAAAATTAGTTCAACAGGAAAGTGAGGTTAAAAAGGAACCTTCAAGTGTGGGGGCGCTGCAAATGACGACTTTGAATTTGACTCATTTAACCTCCGCCAACAGCTTCTTGAATACAATTATTTTTGTATATATTACAAGACATTTATAAAGTCTACAATGAGAAGTCATTTTCTACAATTATATACAGTTTTTGTTGTTGTATTAACAAAACCTGTTTCCGCTGTTATTTAAATTATAAATATCGGCTATGATATATGTATATTATATATGTATTATATAATTTTAGATACTGCCTACTGACTGGCGTGGATGCAAGAGGGTGCAATTGGTAACCCTCCCCCCGTAGTCCTGAGATTTCGTCTTTTTAAATCTATCTAAATATAATATTTAATTGTTGTATGTTCCTATTTTTATGAAACAAAATAATAACTTATTTTTCTTGTAGTTATAGAAAATGTAAGTGAATTTTAGTAACTATTGAAATCAAGAAAGGAAATGAGCGTGTTATTAGTTTTGACTCGACGTGTGCATGAAGTCAGTCGGAGCTTTGGCAACAGTGTTCGAAGTATGCGTCACACACGTCAATATACAGTGTCTATAGTAGAAACCTGTATTTGGTGAAAGCCTCGCCTTTAGGACGGTAATGATTTGTTGTAGAATATCAATCTTACCCTTCCAGTTCCAATATGGACGCTAATGGAAACGGGAAGCGAGGTTTACCTAAACTCAGGGATATATTACGTCGACAGCGTCAAGATTCCGACGTAAGTCTCTATTTTATTTTTTAATTGTAATTTGTGTACTACGCAACGATACACTCTCGCGGTGTAGTGCATTCAAAAACATCATTTATTATTGTTTATAAATAATGTTCCTCGTCAAAAACTAAAAAAAGTGTTCTGAAGACCGTGAAATACATACCAAATCTTGGTGTAAACAATGGTAAGGAAACTACACTTTTTAAGTTTTATTTAAATATTCACAAATTTAAATACTGATGTCTCCTATATTTTAATTATTAGATGTCTTGCCAAATAATTGCTCTAATAATAAATTATAATTATATAATTAATAAATCATTCTTAACTTCTCAATAAAGCCGCTAGCGGAAGAAGTAATTAATAATTGACAGGTTCAAAATAAACTTTATTTTATTTAAATATAACGGTTGCACCTGTTTGACATAATTTTAGTGGGAACGTGTTGGTGTAATCAGTGCGCTAGTGTAAACCCTTTGTGTTTATTATCTTTTAAAAGCTTTTTGGATTATCATTAATGTGTTAGGATTCGTGTTTGTTTCTCGTTTTCCTTCTATTTTATTTTTTTCGTACGAGAAGAAGTAGTTCTGTTGTATATTATTACAATTTTCTTCTAATGTTTTACAGGGTTAATACCTAATACTTTTGAAAGGCATGGGCAGAGAGAGGAAGTGAAAAGTATAAAAATATATTTGATTGTGAAGTATATACATGGTGTTTAACATAAGCGGAGCATATGTATTATGATTTTTCTAAAAAATATAAGTTAAATACAATACTTGTTTTAGTAGTTGTTGTTTTTAAATTATTAAATTTTAATAATAAAGCTGTGTCATTATCGATAATTTCGTAAATCGACACCGTTTATAAAAGTAAGTTTATAGAGTAAGCAATACAAGATACGAAACTGTCAAATCTGATATTTAGCTTTATTAACAGTTCAAAATTACAATGCAAAGAAATATTTCGGTTAGTGATTTGTATACATGGTGTCCCATGACGTGAAGTCACTACTTTGTGTACATAATCTTTAGGCCATATATAGTTAAAAATTCTAATAAAGTGTTGCCCTACAGTTAACCGTTTTCAAAATACAGAGTGTTAAATTATTATTTACTAAATAATTTCAGAAAAGCCAATATTTATCTTTATTTTAGTTCAAATTCACTATGAAGATTGTTCAAAATGGCTACCGTTGCTCTCGAGACGCATTCTGGCTCTTCATAAGAGAGATCTGGTAGCGTTACATAACATATCATTGTTATTCTGAATTAGTTCTGCTGCCTCAAAAATGCGTCTCCTAAGATCTTCAACAGTCTCTAATGGTGTTTGGTATACCATATCTTTCATATGGCCCCACAAATAATAATCAAAACAAGTTAAGTCCGGAGATCTTGGGGGCCAGGGGTACTGTTCTCCTCTACCAATTACACGTCCTTGCAACCGTTGATTAAAAAATTGTCTTGCACGTAACGTAAAGTGCGCAGGGGCACCATCGTGCTGGTACCACATACCATGTCTGATAGCCAGAGGGACATCATCTAACAATCCTCCCAAATGATCTTCTAGAAAATTTAAATATCTGTCGACGGTTAAATGGTTCTCAAGAACGAATGGACCAACAAGTATGTTATAA
Source organism: Limonius californicus (assembly GCA_014611495.1). Taxonomy (NCBI): domain Eukaryota; kingdom Metazoa; phylum Arthropoda; class Insecta; order Coleoptera; family Elateridae; genus Limonius; species Limonius californicus. The sequence goes on along the minus strand of JABXWE010027378.1, from coordinate 14,324 downwards.
ATAATTCCTCACCAGATATTTACGGAAAACCTATGTTGATAATTTGACACTGTGGTTTAGTGTGGATTCTCTAAATCCCAAGAGTGGCTGTTCTTTCTGTTCATTAATCCATTCCTTATAAATGTTGCCTAATCCGTGGATAAAATCTATTACGTAGGTTTCATTTTGAATGATCCAGAGGCAAAATTGTATGTGACTAGCGAAATCTGTAGATAAGAGGGCTTGAACAGGCTGGCTATGAAATTGATATAAACCATGACGTTTTAATGTTCTCCAAACTCGCATTCGTGGTACATTAACTTGTGCAGATACACGATGAAGAGAGGTGCTGGGATTATTATCAATTTCTCGCAGTATGTCGTCCACGAGGCGGCCGTGAGCTAGAGGTTAGCACGTTAGACTTCTACGCTGAAGGTCCTGGGTTCAATTCCCAGTACCGGAACATCGGATTTATAACGGCCGTTTTCTCTCGCAAGGCAATGGTAAATGAGCGAGGTATAATGCCTAGTAAATCTTCTCTGGAGTAGAAGTGTTTACACTTCCCGTGGTTCGGAGTCCACGTTAAGCTGTAGGTCTTCTATGTCTGTGGCACTCTAAACGCGCAACACAGGCATAGAAAAGAAGATCGCTACATCTCGTAAGAGATAAAGCACTCTAAGAAGATGTCCTCATTATGTACTTGCTGTATTGGACGCTCAGTCGACGGGTTTGGGAAAGTTTTGTGTTTACGTAGGTGGTTGTGCACTCGTCGGTTTGGTAGTCGCCGATTTAGAAATCTCAATCCATATTCTCGAGCAGCTGCTACTGAGTTTCCATCACAAAAACCGTACATGTAATGGATATCGGCGAACTCTCGCGTTGTAAAAGTTAACATTATCAACACTGTCAATAAGCGCAAGCTTTAAGGTACTTTACTGCTTGCCATACAATTAAATAATATCATTTCCATAGCAACGTAGATAGTTTGTATCAAATACCGCTTAATATCATTTTTGTATTTTTTTAATAGTCGATTTAGAGAAAATGACCACTCGTTAGTTTCGAATTCTTTTCACCTCTCCTATATACACGTCATGGGATACATAAAAATTAATAGTGGATTTTCTGAAATTGTAATTATTTAATAGATAATAATTTAACACTCTGTATTTTGAAAACGGTTTACTTTAGGGCATAACTTTATTAGAAGTTTTAACTATATTTGGTCTAAAGATTCCGTACACGAAGTAGTGACCTCACGTCGTGGGACTCCCTGTATAGTTTGTATTGTATTGATTTAAAATAAAGTACAATGCATTCATTTTAGTATGTACAGGGTGTCTCAAAGTTGACGCCCGCTCTTTTGGGTTCCTGTTCAGGGGACTAAAATAAATCGAAAATTAAGAGTGGACATTTTTCGGATTGCCCTTTGTTATCGAGTTATTGAGAAAAAACAAAATTATTAGGAAAAAAGATATAGTCCACATAGGTTGTTACAAAATGTGTTCAAATAGGTTGCTTCTTATGTCAAGGAAAACATTCATACGGTTTATCATGGAACCCTCTGTAGCATATTCTTGTTTATTGACGCCATAGCAGCGTGAATAGAAGCTACATCTTCATGGTTCACAGTAGGTTCGCCACAAGAATTTTCTTTCAAATGGCCTTAGAAAAAGAAATGAATGGATTCAGATCCGGTGATCTAGGAGGTTATTGTATGAGTCTACCTTTTTCAACCCATCTCTGAAGGATATTTTCATTCAGAAAATTTCTCAACTGTATTCCATAAGGTGGCGGTGCACCATCATGTTGGAACTAACTATTTAATGTAACTGCTAATGGAACACTGCCTGTATTAGAAATCTTTGTCGTAATCGTTTGAAAGCCACACACTGGGATGTCTTCGGCCTAGGAAACGTTCAGCGTAAACTCTGGAAGCAAATAAACAATTTCTTTGGCACTCTTCTAATATAAATACCATATCAACCATTTAATCTTCTGAAAAATGCATACTACATGCCTTTAAATAATTGAATTTTCAACCAAATAGTCAATAACGCAACAACAAAAATGCTAGTTTGTTGACAGTTAGAAAAAGCCCGATGATTTGTTGCTTTTTTGTTTAATTTTGTTTTTGTTCTAAAAGCAGTAGAACATACAAATATTTGTAGTTTAAAATGTCAGTAAATAACTCAACTTTTATAAAATCCTATATTCATTATTATATTTTTGATTATATTAATGAAATATTAGGAGTTGAATTTTATTGAATGTGGTTGTAAATTAGAAACATCCTGTACAAGATATCTAAATTCTAAACAGCACGGCATCTATTTGAAAATACGTTTGTGTAAACTGAAAATAATATTGAAAAATTATATATCGTCCTTTAGATACTAACTGTTAAAGACAGTCATTCTTTCAAAATATAAAAAAAATTAATTATTTCCAAATCCATTGGCGATAGATATCTAAAACCCAAACACGTAATAATATACAGATGTTCTATTTAAAATAAAGAAGTTGTCCATTGTTCCACTAAAACAAAACATCCTGTATAGTCAGCAGTAATTTTAAGTTATGCACAGTAATCAAACAAACAACTTTTGTATTTAAAGTTTATTCGAAGCTGCTATATTAAAAACATTAGGGAACAAAATCGCACTGTTATGTCCACCCTGTATATCCTGAAACCATAGTAATGTCAAAACCAGAATGTAAAAAAAGAATTGGTACCGTGAAGTGGCACCAACTTACGTATTTTAAGTACAAAAGTACAAAATTGTTGGATATTTTAAAAGAACTGTTCATTACGAAAGTAACGAATTTTTTAAAAATTTTCTAAGATTATATTACAAATTATAGAGTTTTAACTGTCGTAGATTAAAACCATAGACACCAAAAGGAAAAGAAAATGATGAAAAAGAGAACGAGATTTAGAGAATATGGACGTAAGTGTCGAGGTGGTCTGAGACGAGGCTAAGCTAGTTTGCCATTTGCCATTAATTTGATCTCCAATGGCAAATGGAAATCGGGGCCCGGTACCGATCACCTAGCGAATTAGAATCCCCCCCCTCCCCAATACAAGATATATAGCTTAGAATGAAAATATCCACACACAAAATAAGTATTGGATATTAAATCCAAAACTTTACGAAAAAAAGTTTCTAACAAAAGTTTCCTATCAAGTTATTTACCACAATTTGGCGTTTTTCATTTTTTTTCGATTGACATATGTTTTAACTATGACGTGATCGACATTTTTTTTTAAATGGCAACCTATACTTTTTATGGCATGACCAGTTAGTGCTTTTTATTCTATATACAGCCATGTAAAAATATACATTTGCATAATAAAAATTTCAAGAACAATCACATAATATATGTATATAAATAAACCATTTATTTTTGTCACTGGCAACATTTTTATTATTTTTATATGGCTGTGCAGAGAATAAAAAGCACTAACTGGTCAAGCCATAAAAAGTATAGATTGACATTTAAAAAAAATGCCGATGACGTCATAGCTAAAACATATGACAATCGATAAAAAATGAAAACGCCAAATTGTGGCAAATAACTTGATAGGAAACTTTTGTTAGAAACTTTTTTCGTAAAGTTATTATTTAAGGCTGTAGCATCGATGTTCCTTATTTTTGTCGTTGAGTAATTGACGCTCAAAACCTTTACTTTGCACTGCGACAGCGCGAACGTTAATTTAGAAACGCAAGGAATATTACGTAAATACACATCCGGTAAAACAATGCACCTGTCAAGCGTTTGTTTACGTTCTAGCTCAATGCTCAACAAATGAAGTTTACGTAAATCTTTGGCCAGAAACAGTGTTACAGTTGTTTAGGAATTTCGCTGTGAGAATGAATTTGGTCAGAAGCCCTAGTGGATTTGACTATTTGCCTGTGTGTTAGACAAATCATTCTGCGATATCGCAGACCTTGCCAAGTAACACTACCTTTTATTGCAACGTAGTTGATTTTGATTGTCAGTATCCACACAAAACCTAGATGTTTACATATTTACTATTATTTTCCATTTTGTAATACTCGTCGATATGTCTAATTAGAATATTTAGAAAACAAAGTCATTGGCACGCTATTTACCTTACTTGATTGCTTCAACACCCTCCAAGATGTAGCACGTCAACCTTCTGTATTAGGGCAGTTGTTTCTAGGGAATCGAAGTCTTTAAGATTATTTAGATGCAACTTCCATTTTTAGTTTGTTTTTCTTAACCATTTGGTCAGCTATATTATAGGAAGGAGTGGTGCAACGGTTATTCTGTCAGTAATTGTAGACACTTTGTATATATTATATGCAGTTTTTCTTCAATATTAATTCGTTCAACATTACATTGATAATCAATTTAAAATGAACGAATGAGGATTTTTCTGTACCTTCGTGTAATGTCGGTCGTAATATGTATGCATTTAGAAGAACACCATATTCCATAGATCTTCTCAATTAAGGAAGATGATCTCTAAAATATTATTCACTGGGAGATTAGTAGATATTTTAGAAGAACTATTACGTTGGTAGTCAATTTAAAATGAACGAATGAGGATTTGTCTGGACATGCGTGTAATGTCGGTCGTAATATGTATGCATTTACAAGAACACCATAATCCATAGATCTACTCAATACAGTAAGATGACCTCTAGAATATTATTTAGTGAGAGGCTAGTAGATATTTTTGAAGAGCTATTACCTTGGTAGTCAATTTAAAATAAACGAATGGGGATTTATCTATTCATTCGTGTGATGACGGTTGTAATATGTATGAATTTAGAAGAACACCATAATCCATAGATCTACTCAATACAGTAAAATGACCTCTAGAATATTATTCAGTGAGAGACTGGTAGATATTTTTGAAGAGCTATTACCTTGGTAGTCAATTTAAAATAAACGAATGGGGATTTGTCTATTCATTCGTGTGATGACGGTTGTAATATATATGAATTTAGAAGAACACCATAATCCATAGATCTACTCAAGACAGTAAGATGACCCCTAGTATATTATTCACTGGGAGATTAGTAGATATTTTTGAAGAGCTATCACATTGGTAGTCAATTTAAAATGAACGAATGGGGATTTGTCTATTCCTTCGTGTGATGACGGTCGAAATAATTATGCATTTAGAAGAACACCACAATCCATATTTCTTCTCAATTAAATAAGATGATCTCTACAATATTATTCACTGGGAGATTAGTAAATATTTTTGAAGAACTACTACGTTGGTAGTCAATTTAAAATGAACGAATGAGGATTTGTCTATTCATTCGTGTAATGATGGTCGAAATAAGTATGCATTTAGAAGAACAGCATAATCCATAGATCTACTCAATATAGTAAGATGACCCCTAGAATTTTATGCAGTGAGAAACTAGTATGTAGATGTTTTTGAAGACGGATCATATTTTTTATTTTTAAACTGGTTTTCAACGGAACGTAAGCGCTGTCATGGATTCTAGAACATTCCAAACAATATATTATCTACCTTGATGCTGTTAATTGCTAGGGACGGAATAGCATCCCCATCAGATGCAGACCGAATTCAACAGAAGATACTTAGCATATAAAACAAAGACTACCAATTTGAACATTTTATGTATATCAAGGAGGTTTAGGTTTTCGTATAGATAATTGGCGATTAAAACAAAAAAATTGAGTTTGGTGAGCAAGTAAAGAAACCATTATACTTATTAGAATGTATCTAAATATTGACTACATTGGTAGGCTTCAATTGAATGGCGTTTAGTGAGAAATGAATTAGCAGACCAACTGGCTGTGGCAAGTGAAATAGAAAAATATTTCAGTACCAAACCAGACCACTAGAGTACTTAATAATTTTTTACGAATACAGTGCCACAACCGCTGGACAAGTTTTTCAAGGCTAAGATAAATTACGTTTGACTACAGATAACCCATTAAAAAAAGACTGACAAAATCTTGTTACTAAGCAGGAAAACTCAATACAACGCGAACGCCAAGCTGTAGGAGAGAAATGACATCGACACTTTTGGGGACAAATTGTCGGTCTCCAGAATTAGCGAGACAACCCATTGACGAACTAAAGTGCCGCCATGTCTACCTTTATTAAACATGAGAAAATGTAGAGTGGGAAGCGTAAACGATGGAGGGGGGATAATAGACTTGCCGTATCAATGCGAGGTTTTCAAACTGCGATTACAGTGGGACGATATTATGTTCAATTATTGCCGTTCATTTAAACATTCAAAAACTGTTTCCAGACGTCTTATTTCGGGATAGCTTGGATGGTGGCTAGTACTTTTGTAAACTGACAGTCTAATATAAATGAAAAGATCTAACAAATTTGTATTATTATAGGTACCTCCGTAAGAGAACCTAATGGGAAGTTAAAATAACGCATGCAGGTCAGGATTTAGGATTTGTATGGGCAAAGGTAGACCGTTTTAATGGTAAACGCCCAATAGAGGGAATGGATATTTCTACGAGTAACCACTAACCTGTTTAGCGTTGAGTCGTGAAGAAACTCCCAGGGTTGTCCATATAATAATGTTGGCGCTGTTGTAGAATGTTTGACTTGCTCGTGTATTTGCTTAAAATCAGCTTAGGATTAGCAAGTTTTCGGTAGTTTTAGTTTAGATACACAAAAATAGTAACAGTGAATAAAATACATTTATCCACACTAATATTATGACAGCTGTGCCAATATGGCCGAATAGTGTACTGCTCCGCGGTTGTTACACCACTTCTTGTGAGATGGCGCAATGCAATTATGACTTAGGGTGGGAGAAAACGTAAATAGTCGATGTGAACAGGGTCTTATTTTGTCTATGAAATTTTGAAATGAAAAATTGGTAATTAAAAATTATGCGTTGAAGTTTTAATCTTCGCTCACCTTCTAGCTAACTTTGTTACGTTTATATCCTAATTTTTGAAAAAAAATCGTAAGGGTTTAGGTCTCTGTAAATATGGCAATGCTTATTGAGACCTAGGAATTGTAGGAAGCTATCGATATTATAATTTTTATACAGTAAAAATAACATTGTGTTAACATTTATACAGAACAGTTGCTAGAATCATTGTAAACAATGTTTTTGCCATATTTAGCTGCTAAAATGTTTTTGTTGGTCAAACTGCATTGTATGGTATTGTTCTAGATTTAAAATTGTGGAGCTGTCTTAATTCATAATGCAGTTTTATAAAATAACCATTTTTATAAATTTTATTATTTTATAAACAGTTGCCATACCTGCAGGTTTCACCTGTTAAACTTCTATTTCTATTAGGCTAATCTATAGTACCATACTCAATTAAGTTCACGTATTTGTTGGGGGGGATTGGAGGAATTACATTTATGTATACATTTACTTATGTTAAATAGTTTTAAAAACTGTAAGCAAGAACTATCTGTAGCCATCACACGTATACCTATCTTTCTCTCTCTGGCTATGTATATGCCATTAAATTTTGGATGAAAACATTGGTTATTGTGTTTATTATATTGTTGCAATGAAGAGCTTATGGTGCCAATAACTGTTGATAATAGTATGAGTAGGTACTTTGTAATTTATTAAGAATTGAAAACTTTTAGAATTATATTTAGTTTTAAACACTAATAAATCATTAAATAACCGTGATTATATTTCACAAAAACAATAGTTTTACTTGACTATTACAACAAAAATAAGGTTTTTAAAAATTGGCCATTCATTGTATTTACTTGCATCGGTGGTAATTATGACTACAATAATTTCAATATCTACCATGATTTGACACTACATATTGACTTTTTTTAGGGCGGTTGCACAGATTCTCCAGATCTCGAATTTATTTATGATGATACCGATATTCACACAAATGAAATTTCCGAGTTGTACAGCTATACGGAGCAGCCCGAGTTGCAGCTCAATGTCAAAGCATTTGAAGATCAAATGGAACAGTATGCATTACCTCCAAGTTGGCAGAGACTTACCTTATCACAAAGAAAATCGGTAGTTATGAAACTTTTGGACCAGCTAGAGGTTAGCAGTAAACCTATGAGAATGAGGGCTGCCCGTTGCATTTTGTATATAGCACAAGGTTGTTGGGCAGAAATGCAGTCTGATGCAGAACAGCTGCAGTGGACACGAACAAATATTATGCTGTTGTATGATATGGGAGTATTTAGTGCATTTACCGACTTGCTAAATATTGAAATTGAGTAAGTTTAACAAATATCTTACCAAGGCAATTATATAAGAAACCAATAGTATACTTTGCATTTAAAAACAGTTTTTTGTCTGTTTAGAAATAGTGCTGCAGCTCATGTAGCAATGAGGAAGCTGGCAGTTTCGTTAGCTGATTCCCAAGATCTAAGAGTGATACTTTCTGTATTGTATACAATTGCGGAAGTAATAAGATACGAAAAAAGTTCAGAATCAACCGAATTTAAAGCTCAAATTGAAGCATTTAGTAATGAAATAGGTAAACAAGTTAGTGCTTTAACATAAGTTATTGTTAAAACAAAGTTTCCACAGCTACCGTATCAGGGGATGAACTTTTGATTGTTAAACTACTGGGCATGGTGACACGGTTTTGTAGTGGAGCAGCTCCACATTTTCCTATGAAAAAAGTTTTACTTCTGTTATGGAAACTAATTCTTGTATCATTGGGAGGAATGAACACTTTGAAATGTTTCAAAGCAGAGAAAAGAGAAATAGCTGGGCTTCCACCTCAAGATGAGGACACCCTCGACATTGCTAAAACTATGCGAGCATCTTCACCTCCTGCTAGTGCCTCTGATTTATTAGAAGCTCAGAACCAAAAGCGTAGTAGCAGACCTTTCAGAAGGGTAAACAGATGTAACACATTGTTAACTATTAGCTTATTTTATGTGTTTTAGAGCCTGATGAAGCAAAGCTCACTAGATGACCATGAATCTTTAGATATGGAATTAGATGGAGGAATCGGCTCTGATAATGGAGATGATATTGTAGATGAATATGATGGTCGGCGTCCAACAGAATTTGGTGAAAACCAACAGCTTTATAATAATTACCAACATAGGCCTAGCACTCCTACTCCCACTCCTCTTCCAGCACCTCGGGGTTTGCCTTGGAAACCCAAAGTGAGGCAAAAAGATATTGATTTGTTCTTGGAAAATGCTAGAATCAAGTTTGTTGGTTATAATATTCAAGGAGACCGCGATAGTTTGGCTGGCCTACCACAACCAATTCATGAAGGTGTTAAAACTTTAAAAGAGGTATATATATTATTTTATGTTTCTTATTTACTTATTGTATTTTTTTTTATCAATGTGTTTACTCTTTACGCTACCACTTTGCAGCATATGTATACATCATTAGCTGAGCTTCAAATTCAAAATGAGGAAGCTATAGCAAGAAATCCCTTATCGAACACTGAAGAAGATATTGAGTGCACCCCAGTTGAAATATTATATCAAGCTATGCTACCTAATTTACCTCAATACATGATTGCTTTATTGAAAATTTTATTAGCAGCTGCTCCAACATCAAAGGCAAAAACTGATTCAATAAATATAATGGCTGATGTTTTACCAGAAGAAATGCCGTAAGTTGTTTTTATACTTCTACATTTAATGTTTTTATTTTGTTTTATTTAAGAATGACCGTACTGCAATCAATGAAGCTTGGAATTGATGTAAATAGGCATAAAGAAATTATTGTAAAAGCGGTTTCTGCAATTTTGTTACTGTTATTAAAACATTTTAAATTGAATCACATATATCAGTTCGAATTTATGAGTCAACATCTTGTATTTGCCAACTGCATCCCTTTGGTGCTGAAGTTCTTCAACCAGAACATTATGGTGTATGTAGGGGCTAAAAATATGTACGTATTAAATAAGTTCCAAAAATGGCCTGTAAACATTATGTATTTAGGATACCCATATTAGATTTTCCATCATGTGTTATCGGTGATCAACCTGAACTAACAGCAGAGAGTTTAGAAATAGGAGATTCTGCTCCATATTCGTGGAGAAATATATTTTCATGTATAAATCTGCTTAGAATATTAAATAAATTAACTAAATGGAAACACTCACGTATAATGGTAAGTTTGATCTCTAACATCGCTGGTTTTTAATTTATTGGTATTTAATGTTTTAGATGCTTGTTGTATTTAAATCTGCACCAATATTAAAAAGAACATTAAAAGTAAGGCATGCAATGACCCAGTTATATGTACTTAAACTGCTGAAAATGCAGACGAAGTATTTAGGAAGACAATGGCGCAAATCCAACATGAAAACAATTAGTGCCATCTACTCCAAAGTTCGCCATCGTTTAAATGATGATTGGGCGTTTGGTAATGGTAAGTTAAAATTTTTATTTTTTATATATACAGAGATCAAAAAGTCAAAAATAGCTGGCAGCCAAAAAAAAAAGGTAACTAGTAGAAGTTCAGTGGCGTCACTAACGACAGGATTTTGGGAATAAAAAACATGAAATTTAAATAGAACAACTAGAGATTTTATCTTAAATTTATACATATTTGTAATAAATGCTCAAAATGCAAACCATTTTCAATACAAACATTAATTCTACGTTTTAAATTTTCAAATACATTAATTAAAGTATTTGCAGAAATATTTCTTATGGCATCGGTAATTGCTACCTGTAATTGCTCTAAATTATGCATGCGATTTTTGTAAACAGCGTTTTTTAAATATCCAAATAAAAAAAATCCGGCAGTGTTAAATCGGGAGACCTCGATGACCATATACCGCTATACTTATTAAACGATTTGGATAAAATTCTTCTAAATATCTTATTGTTGTTGCTCGAGCCGTACGCGTTGGAGCTCCATCGTGCATAAACTATCCATCCTTCAATTCATCATCATGAACTTGCTCGAAGAATTCTTGTAATATTACATTTCTATAGAGTTCACCGGTTACAGTATTGTGAAAAAAACTGGTCCTATAATTCGACGTCGTGATATTGCTACCCAAACACCAACTTTAATTGGATGTAAACTAGATTCAACATAATTATGTAGATTTTCTGTAAATCATGTACGATAATTTTGTGAGTTCACATAACCAGTAAGGTGAAACCAGGCTTCATCCGTAAAGAATGTTTTATCTAAGATGTCATTATTATTAATATTTGCGTTAAACCATTCACAATAGTTAATCCTTGTTTGGTAGTCAGTTGGATACAATTGTTGTAGAACAGAAATTTTGTAAGGGTGCATGTGTAACTCTTTCTTAAGAATTCTTTGAAAGCTTCCAGAAGAAAGTTCTGTAAAATAAAAGAATTACTTGACCAATTATGTAAAAAACTAATGCCGTTTGCTTACCTGTTTGTGCAAATAATTTACGAAGAGGTTTGTTAGGACTCGCTTGCATGCGTTGCTGTACATCAGCAATACCACCTTCTGTAATTATTTTAGGTCGGCCAGATCTTTTCCGTTCAACAACACTTCTTGTATCCATAAAACGATCAATAACAATTTGCATATGCTGCACATAAACAGGATAGGTGACGAGAACTTCTGGAAATTGTTGTGAAAATTGAACATAGCTATTTTCAGCAAAGTACGTCCACGAGCCATTTTCGTTTTGGTGGCCAGTACGGAAATAAGCCATAACAATAAACGTGTCTATCTCTTGTGAAAAAGGCATTTTTAAAATTACAAAAATAACGGAAGTTTGCACAATAGAAATTAAAAATGAAACTCAGAACAAAAACACAAAATTATTTTCAAAACACGCGAGTAAGTTTAAAATACAAATGTCAAAATGTGCGCATGCGCTGCACTGGCCAATTCAGGCCAGCCAACATAATATTATTCGAATTATTATAGGGATTTTTGATGAAAAATCTGCTACCAACTATTTTCGACTTTTTGATCTCATTGTACATATGTTTATTAAAGTTCTATGTAACTGTATCAATATATGGAAGTTTAAAACAATCAGTTTTGGAGTACATCAGGTTATTATTGGTAATTTTTTTTATTTCAAAAGAAGGTAATTAAAAGTGTTTATGACCAAATATTGTGATATCTTTGATTTAAAATTGTTGTAAGTACTTAGCAGTACTGAGGTTATACACATAATCAATTCTCTTTTGCCATTACGGTGTAGAGTCCTCCTGGGAGAGTTTCCTCCACTTGTGTCGATCTGCAGCAATCCTCTCGGTTTGTCTCCACTTGTACCCTTTCTCTTGCAGCGCCTTAACTACTTCGCCGTTCCGGGTCCTTTTGGGTGTCTCCCTTTTCCTTTTTTTTTTATCAATTCCAGTTTTCCAGATTATTTTAATCTTCCTGTTCTCGCTCATACGCACCATATGAACGAACCACTGTAACTGACGTACCTTTGTTAATGTTGTTACTGGCTTGGCGTTAAACCACTCTTGTATTACGCTGTTGTTGAGAAATCTTTCCTTGTTACATCCACTGCTGCTCTGAGGTATTACATTTCGCTTGCTTGCACTCTGCTCCTCTCTCTCTGTCACTCATGGCCTACGTCTTGCATCTGTATGTTAATACTGGCATGTATACGCTTTTGAATATCTTGGTCTTTGTGTCGATGCTTATTTCTTTCTTTCTAATGAACACTTTATTTAGAGCGTAGTATAATTTGGAGGCGTTGAATACTCGGTTGCTTATTTCCGTTTCTACGTTTCCTTTGGCATTTAATGAATTGAGAGAGGTCAGGGTACAGGGAAGATAGGAGAGCGGTAGGACGGTGAGGGAATTTCCTCCGGGGTTTCCTGGGAACACGGTTGACTGGGGCGAGATCACGGTTTAGAGGTTTGTGGGAGGTCATGAGATTTTCGTTGGCGATAGGAATGCCTTGATGAAGGGTGCGAGAAATGTATTTCTGCTGAAGGTGGATGAGGCGGTCGCATATCGGGGTGGTTTTGGTGTCGATGTGGGTTAGGTGGCAGGGATGTTCTCTGTAAAGACGGAATATGCGACGAAGAATTAGCCTTTCGCATGCTGCGATTTGATGGAGGAGATGGGGTTTGAGAGTGGCGTATAGGGGGACTCGTATTCAATGACGGGGCGAGTGAAGGTGTTATAGGTGTGGAGGAGGGTTCGGGAGTCGCAGCTGTGGAAGCGGCCTTGGGTGCACCGAATAAGATTGGAACGTTTTCGGACTTTTTTCAGGGTTTCTCGGATATCAAGGTTTAGGGAGCAGGTATTTTTGAAGGTGATGCCCAGGTATCGGGCTTGGTTTGAAAGGGGAATTGCTTGATTGTGGAAAGAAATATTTATGTCCATTGGATCCAGTCTGGGGGTTCAGAAGGAGTTCAGATGTCGAAATAGGATGGCGGTTGTATCGCCGTTGAGTTTAATCCTCCACTTACTGGTCCATCTGGAGATGTGGTTGAGGGCAACTTAGATTTCGCGGGATGCGGAAAGAGAGGTTTTTTGGGAAGTCCAACTGGCGGTGTCATCCGCGAAAAAACGGGTTTTGGCTCGGGTGGGGTTTGTGACTGGGAAGTCGTGGGCGAATACGGAGTATAATAGGGGGGAAGTATGGAACCCTGGGGGACGCCTGAGAGAAAGTTGATGGGGTGGGAGTGGGAGGCGAAGACTTTAACTCTACAGAAGCGGTTGGTGAGGAATGAGTCTATGAGTTTGACGAAATGTGGGCTGAGATTTAAGGAAAGAAGTTTTCGGACGAGACCGTCATGCCAGACTTTATGGAAAGCACGCTCTGTGTCCAAGAAGACGGCGAGCGTGCATCGGTTCAGATTGGCACTTCTGGTGGAGTCGGTGTGGAGTTCGAAGATGGGGTTCATAGTGGAGCAGTGGGGGCGAAAACCAACTTGTTCTTGGGGGAGGAGATTGTTGGATTCGAGGGTTTCTCGGAGGCGGGAAGCGATTATTTTCTCAAGGGTTTTGCCGAGGATGTTTAGAAGGGATATGGGGCGATATGATAGGAGGTTGTGGGAATCTTTGCCGGGTTTGTTGATCATGATGGTCGAAGCTTCTTTCCAGGTTGTGGGGAAGTAAGAAATCTGAAGGCAGGAGTTGTAGATTGTTGGCATTGAATAGTGAACCTAGATATTTGAAGTTTTCAATCTGCTTCATTCCAGTGTTATTTCGAGTTGTTGCTCTTGCTTACCAATTACCATAACTTCTGTTTTGTCTATGTTAATACTCGTTTGATTTTTACTTTCCCATACCTTATAGGTATAGGGTATTACTTTCCCATACCTTATAGGTATAGGGTAAGTATTGAAATCATGAAAATTTTCGAAATCGAGATTTTAACGGATATATCCGTTTTGGGTCTCTAGGAACCCAAAAAAGTGGTTTTTAAAAAATGTCTGTCTGTGGGTGGGTATGTAC
>JABXWE010027377.1:0-19715 GCA_014611495.1 Limonius californicus | reverse complement strand
GCTCGGATAGGTTGGCCGTATGCCTTTCACGCAGCTGTCCTGGGTTCGAATCCGGACGCCGAGGTCGGTGGTTTTTTTCTGAGCGATAAAAAACCCTAAAACGGCCCTTGTTCTCGGATAGCAAGTAAAATCGTAGGCCCCGTGTCCAAGTGTTGTTGGGCACGTCAAAAGAACCCTCAAACAGGCTAAATTTCCAGGTGTAGTAGGATCGCTCCCTGGCGTCGGTGGTTAGCCATAGTAGCAGAAATAGGCCGACGTTAAATAAAACAAACAAACAAACAAAATTGTTTGCCTGCCTTTTGTAAATCAATACAGTAATCGTTTCAAGGCATCTTGTACCAATTCTATAAGTACTTAATTATCAATTTTTCGGGGTTTCAATTAAGATTTGTAAGAAATTCGCTAGTTAATTATTATTCAAAATGTTTGTATAAATCAGTTATGTCCCAGAGAAGTTAAGTTTTTGTCTAAAATTTGTAGAACGGGTATCTCCCAGAGAAGTTCTACATTTAAAAATCAACTATATTCGTCAAAATTTGTGGAATATGCCCTTTGCTTAAAATTTCTACAACACGTTTTTTCAATGTAAATTCTTTTAATTAATTATGTTTCAAAAGCTTGACTTTCTCTATAGCTGGCAAGTTTTGTTTGGTTAAGATATATCTTTAAAGGTTTCTTCTCGTCAAAATTTACTTATTTAAATTTTTTTTAATATTCTCTTAACCAAATTTTGGAATCAGTAGATCAAATTATAAACTTTCTTTGCCTTTAGTCAGTGGTTTTCAGTATTCTGAATTGCACATGAATTTTTATGCTAAATGAAATAAACAGTAAATAAGTATTTTTTGGCTTCAGGACTGAAACAGCATTGACCTCTTGACCGTTTGACTTATTGATATTTTAAGCATAGGTAACTAATGGGTTGAAACTCCATCAGCGCTACCTTGGAATACTCCTATTGAGGATTCCCGCATCAGCTGTTACAGTTCTGAAGACAGGGTTCCGCATATCGTAGACAAAAATCTCTAAACCCCATTTGATATTTAAAATGGCAATTTTTTATGCTGTTGTTTATAGTTTGAAATCTAGTTTATGTAATCTATTTAAAATTGAAGTTTTGGTGAATTCGTCCAGAAAAATGGGTAGTTAAATACTGTTCCAATTACTAACCACAACTCAGAACTGTAGCGATGTATTTGTAATTTAATGTAAGGACTACAGAAAGGTTATGTGTCTTATCTGAAAATAAAGCTGAAGTGACCAAACCTCATAATGTTTTTTGTCATAAATTTTATCTAGAGACACGTTTACAAATATTACCAAAAGTCAAATTATTTTACTGCAAAAATGATATACCACAGATAACAAAATCTTCTGCATAAAAAAAAACTTTTACATATTTTATGCCATGGCACATATTTTATTTGCTTTTTAAAATTAATAAGTAATGTAATCTATCCGTTAAAGAAATTCACATGACCCAAAGTCATCAATATACTATTAGTACTACCAGTACTATTGCAGCTAACGAAAGTGCATGATGGAGGAATGCAGTTAACAGCATCCTTCCGGGCAAATTCGACTCCTTGATACGGAAATCCCTTACTATTTTGCATAAATATATTCAGAAGTGCTAGCGACATCACGCGATGTAACAAGAGCCAGGCTGCAATAAATGTTTTCAGTAGACTGCTTATTATTACATTTCCTTCCAAGAAGTGAAATCCTCTTACTCTGGCCCCCTGGTGCACTCTCGTTAGCCTATGACAATACTGCTGCTGCTACTACTGTTGAGACTGAAAATGTAATTCAGTATAAGAAAGAACTCGATCTTATTGGGACCAAATCCATGTACTTATAAGTATACAAAAACGTTATGAAATGATTCGTTATTCTCTGTTTCATGTTCACACTCACACTTCAATAATGTGTGCAATATGTTTTTGCGTCCTTCCATCATCTTCCCCACCACCATGTCCAGTACTCTATCTGGTAGATTATCAGTTTATCACCCTGCAGTACAATGTTCAAAGATACTTATGCTTACACTTATTTACGTTGGTTGTCTGATAATAGTTTCTTTAAGTAAAGGGTTGGCGTTTGATGCCCAATGATATTAGTAGAACAAAGTAAGGACAATAGCAGCTATATGGGCTGTTATAAGCTTTGCAACCATGATACACACGCTCTTACAGTATGCTACACTGCTACAGGCTTAAACAGAATTGTGACATATAAACGACGGCATGCCCTAGCGTAGCTCAGAGGAGGAGGAGGGGGGGGGTTCATTTTGTAAACTACGCCGCGCTTAAATATGATCAAATTCAAGATACAGTCGTAATAAGTGAGGGCGCCAACGGGAATATCACTAGATCTGGCATTACTCAAGTACCACGTTACTTTGAACGGCGAAGGTTATGCGCGATGGAATTTATCATTTCACGGAAGCGTAAAAAAAAATTAAGTTACTAGCTCTGTAAACAAAGGGGCGCAACAATCACTCCCAGCTGTCCTTACAGAAATCTGTACGCTACTTTTAACATAGATTAAAATAAAATAAGAGTCGAGTTTAAAGAGGCATTTAATTAAATGAAAGAAGCGGACAGAATACACCCAAAATGGATAAATGCACACCGGTGAAGACAAAACAATTAAATCTAAGCTAATCATACATGAAAAAAGATTCTGCAAAAAGGCCTTGTACACGCAGTGTCTTCTTATATCGTAAAAAAATCTTCGAATAAAACATACGAAATATAAACTAATTTCACAATGAACGGCGTACGTTTCTGGCGGCCTCCCCCGGTTAAGGAAATGGAACAGCTGATGCGTGGCTAACAAAGGTTTTGAAAATTTACCTCTTCCGATGAAAATATGGCCCTTCAGGGGGGTGTAAAGCTTGAGTCAGTCCCTGAGTGTAGTGTTGGGATTGTTGCAGTTGCTTTTCTCGAAACCACTTGCTTTTGTCAAAGTTTTCAAAATTGCGTCATAGGACGAAATATCCTAAATCGCTACTTTTAAGTGATATTTTCTGAATTTTTGGGAAACCAAATATTCCCCTTTTTTCGGACGTACCGTGAATGGTACCGCACAAAGCGAAAAGACTTACCTATTGGTATATTACACTGATTTGGGCGCCCGAGGGTAATTTTAAATCTGTGTATCACTCAGGTCGAGGGCTGGAGCCTGACTTCCGTCTTTTCCCCGCACTTAACAGGGTGGAGACTCTGATTAATGCTGCGTTTGCAGAAAAATAAATAAAAGCCGCGCGTACAGGGTTCGTTCAATAAAAGCAGCGGAACGTCACAAGTACTACTTTAGGAATAAATAATTTGGCAATACTTTTAGATGTAACTTTTTACCACGTCCTCATTATCAACAATAAGCCTTAGTGTTAGCAACAATTAATCATTATAAAAACATTTGCAATTAAAGAGAAGATGCGGAAAGCAAAATATTACATTGCGATAAAACTGTCTCCATTATATTTGACATAGAAACGTTCCATAAATGTTTATATTAATTGTGCGATGTAGGAGTGAGATTTATATTATTCGGCAAGGCCATAAATCAACAAATGCAATCAACTGCAGGAGCTGTTAGTAAACAAAATGCTTTTATTTGCAGATATTACATATTTTTTTATGACTCAATATATGTATCTGCATCCATTGTACAGGTATGTAATGTCAACGCAAATATCACTTCAAAATTCGCCCACATTCAATATAGAACGCAGCACACCTCGAACCTTTACCTGAAAATTAAAGCCTGAAATGTCGAAACACCTTCTCCATTAAATTTATTGCACATGCGATTGTAATGTGAAAAGGCTCACTTATCGGTATGAATAAGCAAATTAGCCTCTTCGCTGATTACGAACCCATTACAGCTTTTTATAGCTTTTAGAACAAGGCAGAGTTGTAGTCCTTCGTTGAAGAAGTTTTAATTTTTTCCAGAAAAGCCACGAAGGCTGAGTTACTGCGTAGGGTGCGGTGGTCAAATCCACGACCAGTACATCCTGCGTGTGGCCCCGGACCTGGAGTGGCACGCCGCCTGCCTTAGGTGCCAAGAATGTCAGCAGTTCCTTGATGAGTCCTGCACGTGCTTCGTTCGCGACGGCAAGACTTATTGCAAAAGAGATTATGTTAGGTAAGAAAACCGCCAATACAGACAGTGCTTTTGAATGTTCACAGGCTGTTTATTGCCATACAGAAGCACATCCTTCAAATATTTTTCAGCATTCTCTGTCTGTATTAAATACGTACTTATATCAATTATCAATATATAGATATTATTTAGTTTTATCGGTTAATTGGGCAATCGCTTATATTGATAACCAATTTCTATACTTTTGGCACAAAATTTTGCAGTTTTCCTAGTTTATCCTCTGAAATACAGAGAAACCAAGCATGAATCAGAGATACTATTAATTCTCTTTTGTGGGGGGCTACCTTTTAGATGGATTGCTTGACATAAGTACTTTGTTACACTCTTTTGGATTCCAGTCTGGAGATGACGCTGATCAGTCTATTCTAGTTAATTTATTGGTCGTTATCCCCAATATAACTAGTTTTGCTCTATGGTTAGGAAGCCGTATCGTCTAAAGCAGGACTCTGCTACTACCTACCATCACATCCTTAAGTACTACAAGTAATTTAAATAAATAAAAATGCTTTGAAACCGCTTTTGGCCCGATAATTTCATCTGCTTTCTTTGAAATGATTTTAAGCAATCTTTGACAAAATTCAAAGAGCGAATGGATGATTTAAGATGGATTGCGGTGCTTATATACGTATAATACCTTTGGAATGTGGTGGTTGCTCAGTTGGCAGAACGTTCGATTGCAGGGCAAAACGTCAATTATGGCTTGGGTTTGACTCCCCGGCATTACTACATAGCGTTTAAAAATCTTCTGCTGCAACCCATCACACACAATTTCTCAGTCCGGTCGATATCGCGAAAAACTTTGTCGAATATATCTGTAAATAAAACTGTAGGTCACCCGTGTTTCTATCCTCGCAGTGGAGACACGTGGCAGAGAAGAGGCCGATGCCCAACAGACAAAAAGGCTGTTGATGATGAATACCATTGGAAATAAAAAAAATTGATTTAAGTACTTTAAGTGCTTATCAATCACATCTATATTTACCAAGAATGTTATAGAAAGTAAATACGTGATTGTACACTACCGGATGTATAACTTTGTAACGCCAAACCATAATATAACTGGTGTCCCACGTCACCAACCAGGTTTATAAATACTTTTGTTCTTATTAAGTCTACATTTATAATCAT
This sequence comes from Limonius californicus, assembly GCA_014611495.1. Taxonomy (NCBI): domain Eukaryota; kingdom Metazoa; phylum Arthropoda; class Insecta; order Coleoptera; family Elateridae; genus Limonius; species Limonius californicus. The sequence goes on along the minus strand of JABXWE010027377.1, from coordinate 14,417 downwards.
GTGATAAAACTGTGGGTCATTAAAACGGCAAATTGTGTGACAAATGGATGCTACAATTATTCAAAGAAGAAAATTGGCAAGGTGCATTATAATCAGTATATTTGGTGTCCCTAAGTAGCTTCACAACAGCATGCGAATATTGCATCCACTCTCTGTAACATCTTTGGTCTATAAATCAACGAAAACATAATCGAGTATGGAAATCATCTACGAAAGCCTTTAAGAATCTTTTTTGAAGAAATGTAAGAAGCTATTAGCAGTGATATTGGTAATATAGTAATTACAACTAAATAATTAGAAGTACTTAACGAAATTATGGGAAAACTACACGTTAGACTTATAAAACAATTATGGGCGTGTTTGTTGCAAGACTTTTGACCATTGTTGTAGGTTCATATCCACGTATGCTCGGAAATATATCTTTACAGACTTGCAGCTTTCTAAAGTGACGCTTCTCTTATCATTTGCTATCCATAGTTTTATCGATAGTTTATTGAAACTTACCAATGTTGTATGCTGACCCCTTCATTCCATTTAATATGCACAGTAGGCTTACGTCCGTTTGACTGAATCATCCACTAGAAACTATTTTACACTAGAATCTAATGCTGCAACCCACCATACAGCGTTCCCCAATCCTGAATATTTGTAACACAACAGTACCGATTCTGGAAATTTTTATTCGGTGCCTAAACTCTCTCCACTACATTTGTCATTCATAGTTCGCATTAACCTGTGCTTAGTGCTGCCGTGAGTTAATCCGCCGCCCAGGGGCGACCACTAAGTTGCCGAAAATTTGACTTTAATTAAAATTTACCTTACCTTAATTATATAAATACGTTTTTATTGTAATTTATCTGTTCTAGAATATATATTTGTTCTACAAATAGTTTTATTTTTCGTTTCTACTACAGAAATAATAATAATCTACCGAGTAAATTGCTTTATTCAGTAAGTTAATTTATTCCGTATTTATAATACCGGCACAGAAAAAATACATGACCTTGTGAATGTTGTGCCTCTATTCTTAAATAGGGTTCACACACCTCTGAAAACTCATTGTATGTGTTTTACCATCCACACTACTGTAACACTACCCGTGGTAACAATAATAATCCAGACAGGTTCCATTTAAAAGGTATTTTATTTAAACAATATCTGACCACTACGGTACGGTACGGTGATCGACTTCGAACTAAATTAACAAACCAAACCGAAGAATACGCTAAAGATGCCGACAAGCTGAATAGCTCGTTTAAACAAAGTCTGAAAGGCACAGTGAAAGATGATTCACTATGAGCAAATTTGCTGTTTATAATCATTCGATCAATCCGTTAAAAAACCTACCGAAGGGAAAACTATGTAACTTATGTATTGTTCTAATCTACAAAATCCACCATGTAAATACGAAACACGCTGCAAGGCTCTACAAGTCTACACCACTTTAAATTTAGATTATCGTTTCTAAGTTGCATGAAGCAATTGCTCTTCAGTCTGGTTTCAGTCCTAAGGGAAATCATAACTAACAAAGATGTTTTGCTTGCCCCGTGACCTACATCCTTCTAGAGTATCTTTCATCCATAAATTATAAATTACTCTAACTGTTAAGGTTTCGCTGACGCAAAAATCTGTTCTGCACCGATGATTATTCATTTGGTAAAATCTCACCCTAAACAATTTTTCAATACTTCATGAAAAACTTTTATTTCTACGTCTATCTATAAAATAATTTTTGGCATTAACGCAATACCATTATGCAAGTACCACTAAGGGTGTTATAAAATAGTTACCTTCCCAGAAATTGGGGCTTGATGTGTTCTAAATGTAGGCCATTGAAAAGTTACCAAGAATAGGTTCTGTTTGCTGTAAGCACGTCCTTCATAATGTATGGAAACTGTAACCGGTAACATATTTAGTTTAATGGGGTTATCCTTCCAGGTCAGGGTTGTGAACGCCCTAAACAAAAAACCCGTGGTTAAATGAATGCATTTTAAATTCAATCGGAAATACATTTGCTATTACTTGACTTTTCTACTTCTTACCAAATTGCAATAAAATCTTAAACGCGGGGATAATGATACCTTCTTACTCTAAGCTTTAATTTGCCGAGCCACGGGTATGACCATTTCTGTCACTTTGATAGTAAAAAATGAAATGGAAATACTATAATTCTATACAGAGGCTATTTAAAATCAAGGTTAAACTGTCTTGTGAAACACTTTGAACTGTAGAAGATACCGACATAAATTGAACAGTTTGGTATGAACTAAATTTAGAAATTTTTGAAAAGAAAAACTTTTTTGGTCTGTATTGTATACCGAATGATTCCGAAATATCTGAAGTATATTTAGAGAAGCTTTAACGATTTAAAATACTATGCAGATCTGATAAACTCTTGACCGTAAAACTTTTTTTAAATAACATTACGTTTACGTACTTTTTTGATTATGAAATATGAAAATAAGGTATTTCACCAAAAAAATAAAAAGCTAAGATTAGTTAGATTAGAGCGAACAAGCTGGATGCCAAGTTAGAATGAGATTATAAAAGCATGGGCAATTAAGATGACGCTTGAGGACTACACAGAAACATAACCTCATTGTATGTTTTGTAAGTCAAAATTATTTGAACATGTAGTTCTGTCTGTATATTAGATTTGATGCAGATACTTACGGTTGGCCATATTATCCATAGTAAAATGTTCAACTTGTATATAAAAGCAGTTCGGTGAGGTTATGTTGTATTCCAAGCGTGGTGTCACTTGACCACTATCAACACACGAAATATACGACGGGGTTATCTTTTTGTTATAACACTCAAAGCAGCCTTTAAGATTGGAGAATATTGTTGTTGTTATTTGATTGAGCTAGATCTAGGACGCACGATTAAAATGAGTTAGGTTAAATTTAGATTAGCTTAAGTTAGGTTAGTTTACTTTTTTTATATGTAACACATGTTTATCTGAATTTTAGTGTACATATATTTTACACAGTGTTTGGCAAACATTTCAAACAAACTAAAGCATTTAATTCCATGCCGAGGTGACATAGATGCGATTATGTAATTTTTTGTTGCCATTCGCTTCTGAAAATATATACAATGCGGTCGTAAAATGTCCTCCCCTCTCAACGACTTGATATTTCTTCGCAAAATTATGTGTGCTTTAATGATAAGCTAAATACTACATTTTAGTACATATTTAAATTTTATAACTTTCAAAATGGCGCCTAGCCATTTTTTAAATGGCAATTGGGATCGAGTGACACCTCATTTCAAAGGTCTCTTTGAGTGCAAAACAGGAAAAACCCTGGACGGCCCACAATTTCAGAAGACGAACAGATTCAGATAGTCGGTGAAATGGTAATACATTCTCAGCAATCAACTTCACATGTAGCTGCGATATGTGATGTATCGCTGACCACTGTGAAAAAGTTTTTAAAACGGCATAGGTACATTCCATTCATACAAAATGAAGATTTTACACCAGTTGATTGAAGATGATCCGGATAGACGAATTGAATTTTGTGAGGTCATGACCCAAACCATTGCAAGAAACCCATCCTATCTTCGCAATATCGGTTTTAGTGACGAATGCACATTTTTTTAAATGGATTTATTAACAGAGAAAATGTAAGATATTGGCGCGATGAAAATCCCCATGTTTTCCGGGAAGGTCACACCCAATTTCAGCAAAAATTGAATGTGTGGTTAGGAATACTTGGCGACCATATCGTAGGTCCCTTATTTATCAACGGAAACCGTACTGGGGAATTGTACTTGAACATGCTGGAAAACCATCCATCCGTTAATAGTTGAGATTGCTGAAAATAATCCAAAAGAATTTTACATGGATATCATATTCCAGCAAAAGGGCGCTCCCCCGCAGTTTAGCAGACAAGTTCGCAATTATCTCGCTGCAACGTATCCTCGACGATTGATTGGTCGTCGTGGTCCAACAGGATGGCCTCCGCGATCCCATGACCTGACTCCATTGGAAATATTTTTTGTGGGGGTACCTTAAATCGAAAGTTTTTCAAACAACCCTATTCCCTTTTGGATTTACGACGTAAAATAACAGAGGCTTGTGCAAATATCGGAGTTGAAACTTTCCAGAAAGTACAGGGAGAGATATTAAATAGGTGTTTCTACTGCCAAGAAGATCAAGAAGCACACTTTGAACATTTATTAAAATAATATTACTATTCAGTTTTTGAAGTATAAAATAAATTTTGTTGTGTTTTTGAATCTTCATCTTCTTCTTCTTCTTCATTCTTCAATGGTGAACATTTCGAAAGCATACCTTTTTTGCTTTAATTCTTAGTTTATTCCATAAACCTGTTATTTTCAATCATCTGTCATTTTTTTCTGGATGAATATTTTTTTATGAAACTCAAGGATCAGACGCAGAATTAAAACACCTTCCAAATGGGGTATCACTCGACCCTCTTTGCCACTTAAAAATAGTTCAAGATAGCGCCTAGGCGCCATTTTGAAAGTTATAAAGTTTAAATATGTACTTATATATATAAAATACAAAACTTACCCGATTTACCTGATTATGTTTGCTATTTTATAAACACCCTGTACTATAAACGAGTTAATTGTAGCAATAGAATTTGCAATAAATGAAAACGTATCCTATGGCTGTATTCACCAATATATTATCCGTTTCCTCTAAAAAGTTAGTATACGTCAATACCTGGATAGAATCACACACAGATACACATGAGTAGAATGCGGCCCTCCAGATCTCCGGACCTAATTCTCTTGGATTTTAAAGAAAAATAGAATCTATTAGCAAAACAACACGCGTACAATGTGTGTCAGAACTCAATATTATCAAAATCTTGTCAAGATCTTTTCCAAAATGTGCAATACAATTAACCTCCGTCAAACTGTTGCAGATTTGCAAGTTATTTTGTAAATAAACAGATGGCAGTTTTTTATTGTATCATTTATACAAAGTGATTTTTTAAAAAGTCAATTGCAGTAGCCTAGGGATTGTCCCGTCTATATTAAGCTTTAGAATCTGACAATATGAAAATTGTAACAGAAAGAAAGAAATCTTGACGAAAAATCTGTAATTTACTTACCTTAATAAATTACAAATCAGTTGCAACTAAATACTTGTTCATTTTCACATTTCGTTGGGCCAAAATTTTTAACTACCTGAACTGTCACACAGTTTGACATACAGGTAAATGTTATTCAAAGCTCATTACAGCGGACTGCAGACGCAATAGCTTTTTTTCTAGGCTTGCTGCAATTGACTTTTTAAAAAATCACTTTGTATATATTATTGTTTTAAACGTTGAATGTGCGAGTCCGTTTTATCGTATGTTTGAGTCGCAGTCGCAAATAAATAATTGAAAATGCTCTATTGAAGTCTTCTAATAAAACAACTTTTATATTAGATGATCCTGATAGATGCATTCATGAGAAAAAACCATGAATGTGTACCTAAACATTACTCGCTTTGTAAAGATTAAAAAATACAATATTTGCTCATTTAAAATCACCTTTATTATCGTTTAATGGTCAAGGAATAACCCATACAATAGCTTTCCACTAATTCTTGCTTAATTGTCCTTCTACATAACCCATACAATGCTTCTTCACTAATTCTCTTCACCGTTTAGACGTCCCCATAGATTTCTCCCTAAACATGCTAATTACAGTATACTTAAAATCAACACGCATTCGGTCTGTCAACAGAAAAAAGCTCTTTTTCGGTAGCACCGCAGTGTGTTTGCTGTTGGTCTTCTAAAAGTGTACCGCGGTGGTAGGGCCAGGTGAGATGTGTTAAACTGCGACCCATCGTTTGGCCCCTATAATCGAGTCCCGCTAAATCAACTGAAGTTCTCCGGTTACCGTCAACAAACCTAGCCACACACGCAGTTTAAGCTGTTACGCATCATCATGAGCACAGACGGACGTCAAAATTTTATTTTAGAAAATATTAAAATAGTCTGCGGTCATAGGATTTACTTGATTCACAACTGTGCCGCTTAACAATGTGTAACACTATCCAAAGTAGACATACCTGCACGCATCCTACAAGAGTAATATTAAATATTCTAAGATTGAATAGAATAAAAAAAGGTTTATATGATTTTGAAAATATCGTTATTTTTTTAAGTAATCTTTCTTAATACTTGGACCAAAGATGCTTCAAAACCAAACAAACGTTAAAAAATGTGTAGTCAAGTCGGTTTCTGCTTCCTTTTGATTCTGTTAATGTATGTCGGAGCTTGCCAATCATTGACTGTTAAACATCAATTATTTACTTGGTGAACAAGAAGAGGTGTGAATTTATATTTTCGTTTATTTGCAAAAAGTGCTTCTTTTTGGAATTAACCAAAGAGTATCTTCCTGGTTTTCATTTATGCGGGGCGATGGAAGTCATTTTAGAACAAAACTTTTAAGGTTGAATTAAGAAATTCACCTGCGTGTGCAAAAGAAAAGAAAACTAGGACTTACTTGACGACAGCTTGGTCGAAGGCGTTGTACCATCCTAAAACTTTGATTTCTCAAGACCTGCAAAATTTTCTTCAATTGATTGAATCTCTTTTCACCAAGCATTGTTTAATCCGTGGAACTAGATGAAAATCCGACAGAACTAAATTAAAGGATTGTGGAAGATGTGGCAGTAAATAATATTTTTGATGAGATATCTTGAGTTTTACGGTGGAAAGGACACGTGTGTGTCTTTTAAATAAACCTGGTGTTTTGCACGAATATTTCTGCCCAACCAGTCCAAAAGGTTATCGTTATTGTTGTGCTCTTTTGAAAATAATCTATCAGTAGTGTCTTTTTAACATCTCAGAAAGTCAATGCCATCACCTTCCTAGCAAACTTTACGAACATCTATTTATTGGTGGTGGAGAATCGCGATGTTTCCATTTTACTAAGATTGTTTTGTTTCGATTATACGAGGGCAGCCTTTTAAGTTTTTACAAAAAGAAGGAAAGAATAACTTTTTTTACTGCTTTTCAAAATAAGTATTCGCCTTTAAGATTTATACACTTTTGCATGCGTTCAAACCAATTTTCGAAATTTTGTTTCCGCTCTGAAGTTGGTATCCAAAAACATGGTTTTTGAAGGCTTCAACAGCTTCTTGAGGTGATGAAAATCGCTATCCACGCATTTTTAATTCGATTAATTCGATGTTTTTCTCCTTCCAACAATCAATTGTTTGACGTGCCGTATGAGAGCTGGCATTGTCATGATGAAGAATGATGCGACGTTTTCGGTTGTTCTTCCTGATTTCGTCGATGACTACTGGCAAACAAATTATTGTAAACCATACAGCGTTAACTGTTCTTCGATCCTCTAAAGGCACGGTTGCGACATGTCCAGTACAACCGAAGAAACAAGCGATCACTTTCTTGAAAGTGCTTCGTGAACGAACAACTTTTGTGGAATTCGGTTCATCTAGGAACACCCAAACAGTGGATTGTTTCGTTACTTGTTGATGTACCATACGGATTTTGCAGTTCCTCGGTTGCATTTTTTGAGCATTTCCTTACACCAATTAACACGAGCCTTTTTTGAGCTTCGGTCAAATTATGCAGAATCCATCGGGAACAGATCTATTTCACAGCTCAATGTTCATGCAAAATCGAATGTACTGCAGTCTTTGATATGCCTAAGGATGCCTCTATCTCGCTGTAAGTCACATACCGATCTTCTTCAATGATGTTGCGCACAGAATCGATGTTTTTTTGGGATAACAACCGATTTTGGTCGACCTTCACGAAATTCATAACTGACGGACGCACGACCACGAGGAAATACTTCAAACCAATATTGAAAACAGTTTTTTCTGATGGTACTTCATTACCAAAAGTTGAACGAACCGATTCTATGTATTGTTGTTCAGTTAGGCATTTACTAAAATCGTAAAAAGTCATCCAACGAAAACTTTCACGTGAAATTTCCATTTTTTCACAAAATTGCTTTTTTCAACAAACAAACTACTCGGGTAATTTCTAAACTTCCACTGTTTTCGCAATAACAAATGTCAAATTTTACGAAAATAGTAATGACACGTCTCAATAGCGCCACCTAGTAGACGTTTGTAAAAACTTAAAAGGCTGCCTTGGTATAGTGAGTGACCTGGGTTTCATCCATACACCTCCTCCTCTGTTCTTGGTTCTACACATGGTAACACTATCTAATGTAATGTTCTCTTTATAGTTGTTCTTCCCTCTATCCTGCCGTTAACAAGATTAATCGCACTCTAAAGCCTGTTATGGGTTTCATTTGATCTATCCAACGATCTTCATGGTCGGTTTCCATTGACTTATGCTTCAATAACTAAATTATCCGAAGTACCCGTTTGTCTCACTATATATCCAAAGTATCTCAAGTGGTTCTCCTTAATTCTGGTGGAAAGTCGTGTTTAAATATTGGATTCTTCGGCCGCAGTACGATCTTGCCTCCATAGAATTCGTAGAAAATTGCGGCGTATCAGCATTTCAGAAACGTTAATTCTTTTTTTAGTTTCCATATTTCCGCAGAGTACCTTGCATTTGAGAATGCTAGTCTAGAATACAACCGAAGTTTGGTTTATTCTAATACCGAAGTGCCTTTCTATATCCACGTCCACATAGTTATATTCTTCATAAAATCGTCCAATCATTTTTAATTCTTTTTAGATTACTACCAAACTCAGCTCCTTTCTTACAAATAGATGCCTCATTCCCCCAAAACTCAAATTATCATGTTTATCCTACTAAACATCACCTTTTTTTCTATTCCTGCAAGGATTAAGCGAATAGTGTTAAGTTTGGAGATCTGGCAGACCACTCCTGTGGTTCTCGGTTATTGGTCCATCTAGTGGGAAAAACTTTTCTACTTTCGTCGATAACATAGTGTATATTAGCTCTGCCCTAATGATATCATAGCTATAAACTCATTAATGTCCATAGGTCTCATAATGGGATAAACCAAAGTCAAATCCCACAAAATAGATTTAATCTTGTTTCCAAGGTATAAAATGTTAACGTTTTCGATGCCCACGTGGGATCATCCTCAGACTAATATGAGAAACCAACAAAATTAGAAAATTAACAGATCAAAAACCATTGTGTAGGAAAAATATTAAAACATGTAACACACAAAATGAATGAACTAAATAATGCAATTTATAACTAAGAAATTAAACATTTCACGGCAACACTGAAATTAAATATTCCTATTATTTAAATTTACTCATGACTTAAAGTAAATGATGTTCCCAGGTGGGCATCGAAAACGTTAACATTTTATACCTTTGAAAGAAGATTAAATCTATTTTGTGGGAATTGACTTTGGTTTTATTCAACGAGATATCATAGCTATTATTTTGCAAAACCATGTCTGTTTATGGTGAAAGACGTCCTAAATTTATAGCCCTACGCACACCTATTGTCGTTGTATTAGATAAAAACTTTTACAAAGTGGTATGGGTTTTTGGTTATTTAGTTTCCGAAATTTTTGACGATTTCCATCTGCGTTTTGTATATATTTATATTACTGCGAACCTTTCGCATTAGATGCAAACCTTGGCAGTCTATCCAATCACCTTCTTCTAGATTTTTCCACCGCATAACTTGGTCTGCTTTTCTCTCTCTGCTCCGGAGGAATGAACTCTTATAATAATGCGTCTTAGGTGTCAGTGCCAAAGTAGCTGGTTCTTAGTTACTGTATCCATAATTGAATGTTGTACGTTCATTTTATCCCCTATGGTTTCGTTAGTTACCTCTTCTAATCGGGATACTCTTCAACTGCGTCGCCAGAAGTCCATTTCCAGAGCTCATAGTCTGCGTTCATATACTTTATTTGATGTCCAAGATCCTGATCCGTATTAAGTAATGCTCTTTCTTATGGTTTTGAGTAACGCGATTTTTGTTATTCTAAAAATTGTATTACTCTAGAGAATTCAGTTGAGCTGCATAGATAGACCTTCCTTCCTGTCCTATTATATTAATAACTTTTCTGTTCTTTGTTCCCTCTTTGACTAGTGTAACTGTAACTGCATTTTGTTTCTGTAGAAAATTGCTTCATTTTTTTCTTTTTGGGCTTTGTTAGGCTGTAAACCGTCTATAAAGTTTCCTGTTTGTTGTACAATTTTTTTTATGTTTTTCAATCGTCTGAGTTGGTTTTCTCAGAACCTTCAAGCCGTATTAAAAAATATATATATTGTTCTAAAGAGAATACTGTTTGATTATTTATTAGCAATCAGAATACAATAATATACGTTTTATAAGCTAATTTGATGGCTATATAATCATCGAGGGCATAATATTATAAACACTAAAGGCAGCGCTAAATAGCGGTCAAAAATGAAAAACAATTTAATTAAGTTCCTAAATAAAACTCGGATAGGGGAGTTAGGTATAGAAATAAAATTCTCGTAAAAATGCCATATTTCTCTTCGAATGACACTGGATAAACCTTCTCTAGAAGAAAGCACTTAACAGTAGGAATGATCGAAAAAAAGTAATCGGAAAACTACCAAAGGACAAAATTCTGTATAAGAAATAAATAAAAAAACATGCAAAACTAAAATAAAAAGCATCAAATGCATTTTTTGTAACAACCAATCCTAAAATAACTGCAAGAAAGTGTGAAGACGGGAAAGGGGAGGGGTGTTATTTAGTATATTTTATTCAGATTTTGTGATTTTTACGCAAAACAGTGTTTGTTTGTTCAAATTGGACTATTTCGTATTTACGTCATTTTTAATAGTAGATTGTTTTACAAGTTTAGAAAAGTGTCAGTTTTCCAGCAAGTGCAAATGTTTAATTAACGAGCGAGCGCAGCGAAGCGAGTCAATTAAATTTGCACAAGCATGGAAGAAACACTTTTCAAACGTGTAAAACATCCTATTTTTTCGTATACTTAATGGAAAAGGATAAATAAAAATTTAAAATTTGACATAACATATTTTAAAATTTGTCATAATATTTAATCAAGCAAGATACTGTGTTGCTTCCTTGATTACATATACTAAAAGTGTTGCTAACATGGTAACAAAACATTACAACGACGAGTAAATAAAAAAAAAAGTGTTGCTAAGAAGAAAAGTGTTGCTAACAAGACAACTAACTCATTTCTTTACGATTTTGTTGCTAACAAGAAAACTAACACATTTCTTTACGATTTTCTCACAATATAGTATGCTCTTTTCCATTAAGGATACGAAAAATATGTTTCTTTCAGGTTTTTCCCAAATAACTGCAAAACCACAAACTACCATTAAATACATAAAGCAAATGCGTATACGATACTATTTCCTACTGTCTTTTAGTAGACGGTGTATATAAATATTTTGTCAAGGTAAAAATTGGTGGATTTTAATCGTGTTTTCAAGTCCTAGTTAGTTACAATCTGTCATCGAAGTACTTTCTGGTATAGATGTTACATTTAACACGACTAAACATTGGTTTTCTTGTTTTGCAGGTTATTCGGTACAAAATGCGACAAGTGCGGCTCGTCGTTTAGTAAAACCGACTTTGTGATGCGCGCGAAAAGTAAAATATACCACATAGACTGTTTTCGGTGTGCGGCGTGTTCCAAACCGCTCGTTCCGGGGGACGAATTCGCGCTGCGCGACGGCGGCGCTCTCTACTGCAAAGACGACCACGACGTAATGGAGAAAAGCTCGGCACCGTCCACTCCGCATCCCGGAACAGAGAACAACAATAACACCAGCCTTAGTAATAACAACAACCACAGTAGTACCAGTACGGAACTAGGATGCATGTCTGGTGAGTTACGTCAGTTGCAAATAGTATGGGGTCGTTTACAATTTTTTCAGTTTCCAAAAAAAAGTATGTACATCGCTAGCATAGGTATATAAAGCCGTCACACTATAAAAATTGTAACAACAAAGTTAATGAAGCTATTGTTCGATTCTAAAATAATAACCGATTCATATTTCAATTTAATGCCTTGTCTCACACCAAAAGCGAGGGCCTATAAGGCCTGTGAAAGCTTCATAATAAAAAATAATTTCAATTTAAAAGGCTTTTACGGCGAGGAAATGAAACGTTATACATAGTCCTTTAAAACGTAACCCTTATGTACTTTTCCTCTTGTGTAGGTTTATTATGGATAGTTAAAAAAAAGAGCAAAACGTAGGTTCAGATTTCGTAGGATATTGTTAGCGAACTTTTTGTGCTAATATTAAAGTTGGTGTCCGCTTGAGCTGAACATGTGATTAGTGGTGTTTGCCGATTTATAATAACTAAGTAGTAAAAATGCAGTGTTACGAATTACAATTTTTAAACAGTAATTTCTTACCTTAAATAATTCAACCAAATACAAGATCATTAAAGATGCCTATTTGCTTGGATGAGTTGAAGATTACATTAACTCTTTAGTTTTGAATCATTGATTTATGAATAATAAAACTAATTTTGTTATTTACAAAAATTTTCTCAGGAATAAAGTATAAACCACGCGGTCACCATACGATTAAGATATGTTATTGTAAACATAGACATATCAAGAAGTACTGCCCATAGAAACTAAGAACTGTGATGACACACAATTGTTAAAATATAGGATTATATTTGGCGCTGATTCATCTAAAAATTATTTTAAAAAATAATCAATAACCCCTTTATATGAGGTGTGTTCAATTGAAATCCATCTTTGCTTTATAAAAAATTTATTCAACAATTTAATTACAAATAATATTTGAGTTTTGTTTGTATTTTCAATTTTTATAATGCCTAAATGTCTGCCTTTTTAGAAATTTTTTGTGAATTCCCGGGCTCTAATAATAATATTTCACTGGCTTGCGACGGCGAATCGGGTCGACGGCAAAAAGGATCGACGGCGAATCGACTCAACGGCGAATCGGCGACAGCGAATCGTACCTTTCCGTTGTTTTACTAACTGACGTATACCCTGCTCATAGGATTCTTGTGGCTGCTGATTGAAGAAGTCTTCCACAGCTATCTGTACTTTTGCGTCAGGCTCTAAATGCCGATCTTTTAACGCCTCAGCGGTTCAAAAATATTGAAATCGCAAGGCGATAGATCCGAGCTATAGGGTGGATGCTCTAAAACCCTCCATTTCTTTCGTTGAAGATTTTCTTTTACCACATTAGCAACATGAGGACTTGTCGTGCAGCAAAATATCCCCACGCGTAAGGTTTCCTGGACGTTCAAGTCTTATTGCTTGACGAAGCTTGTTCAAACTTTCATTGTACAGATTTGCATTGACATTAGCTCCAGGTTCCTTAAACTCTATCAACAAGGGTCTTTCATGACGGCAAAAAAGTTAACATCACCTTGTCTGCAGAAGGTTGTGCTTTAAACTTCTTCGGTGGTGGTGAAGTTGATTGTTTCTACTGCATCGACAATAACGTACTGGATGGGTAGTAGTAATGGCACCACGTTTCGTCACCAGCAACTATTGACAGAAAATAGTCATCACCATTTTGCCTATAGTCTATGACGTGTTGCAGAGATAAGCCCGTTCACAAGCATTTTTGTTCATTAGACAAGAGACCAGGAATCGATTGCGAACAAACTTTGCTGTAACCCAGATTACGAACAATACTATGGACAGATTCTACACTCGCACCAACATTTTCTGACATTTCTCTAGTTGAAATTCGTCGATTTTCTCTAATTAGGCCTTTCACACATGCCATATTGTTTTCTGTTAATGCAGTACACCGTTCACCTGGTCGCGGCTCATCTATATTCCCTTCTTTTGCAATCTTAAATTTTCGGCACCATTCCTTCATAGTTGGGTACGCAATACATGCATTTCCATACATCTTGCATTCGCGTATGAATCTGCAACGGCTGCACACCCTCAATGCATAAAAATTGTAGGACCGCACTTTTATCAAACTTGGACGGATTTTCAACAACAAACGCCATTTCAAAATCGAAGTTTTGAAAGTCAGAATCAAATTCAAATTCCAGAAACTTATTAATGTATTGCTTACAAACACTACTAACATCAACAAACGTCATGGTTTTCAAGGCTAAGTTGATCAAAGATGGGTTTCAGTAGAACGAGCTTCGTATTAATGCATAAAATCCACGTATTTGACGTTTAGTATGCAATATTGAAAATGAGAAAAAAAGAAACGAATGCTCTTCTGTGACACGATAATTACAGAATTTAGATAACAACGATCGTTTTAACTTGAGGAATGAATGTGTACCGCTTTACTATAAGGTGTCCTTCAAAGTAAATTCTATTTTAACATAGGCAACTAACATTGCAGTAAGATTATTTTATACTATTTATTACAGTGTTCATTGCCTTTGTAAAAAAGAGAATCGTATAGTTTCTTGATAATACAACGTAGTACATTCTTGCAACTTTTGAAATACGTTGTTTGATTTTTTCCAATGTGTTTTCTTTTCTCTACTTCACTTTACTTTTCGTTGTAATTTTAT